>JAAAKE020057332.1:0-25762 GCA_010014785.2 Anisolabis maritima
GACTCAATATATAAAAGACAATTAAAAAGCGCCAAAGCCTCTGCACTAAAAATTGAAAATTTTTCACATAATTTATATTTTTTAGAAATATTTAAATTAGAGCAGTAAAAAGCACATCCGACATGTATGCCATTATTTTTGATCTGTCAGTATAAAATATTTCAAAATTTGGAAAATTGTCCAGATAGCTGAGAAATTTTAAGTTAACAAAGGGATCATTTTTATCCCATTTTGGAATAACGAACTCACCCTAAATAATCTAATTAAATTAATCTAATTATTAAAATTCATTAGTCGTTCGTTTAATATTCAGATCAATTAATATTTTTATAAAGGAGTCTATTACTTTGCGGCTCCAGGAAAGAGGCGCAAAACATCTCCATCTGAATATGCATCCTTATGACAAAATTATCGGATCCAAACGATTCATCAGTCACCTTCCAGGCAATAAGCGGTGCAATATCGGCCGTAGCGAGGGTTACCTCCACAGGAGATGTTACCCGGTTCAAGCACAGAACCATCGTGTTTTCTCCACTATTCGAAATAATAAAGATAAACAATTCGTTAATATTGTTGTTTAGAGTGACCTGCAAAATTGTATGATAGTCATCCTCAAGCTGAACAGCGACTATTAAAATCTCCTGCTATGATAGTTGATCCTTGAAGTTGATCAATTAATGCCTTCCAGTTATTATAGTCAATGATGGTACGAGCAGGGTCATACACTGAAATAAAATTGACTAATAAAGATTTAGATAAGGTAGCCTGAATTGCACAGATTTCAAAATTTAGAGAGTTTTTATCAATTTGATTTCTTTATACTTCTTTATACCTTGATTAATTAAGATTATGACTCCGTCTTTACCATCAGCCCTATCACATCTGACAAGATTAAAATTTTTAAAATTTTATTTGAGTTTAGCTTGAAACCAAGTTTCAGAAACTAAAATGATATCTGTCTTTGTTTGATTAATTTCATGCTCAAATAATTCCTTTTTTCCGTGCAGGGACCTTGCATGCCACTACATAAATCATTCACTATAATATCTCTATATATGTCTATCTTGTGACATATTTTGGTGAATATTATTTTTATAAAATCCATTATAAGAGTTACTTATTTTAATTTTTTAATAACCAATAAATATTACTCTACTGATTTTTAACACTAATTATTATTTATATTTTTTTACAATTTTTTTATAAAATACTTTTTATTTATTTATTTATTTTATTTTATTTTTTTTTTTATTACTAGATTTTATATCTTGATAAAATATTCTTAGAAATTATTTCTACTAATTGATGTTTAGTTATATCTGAGCTCTTATTCGCGTTTTCCATTATTTCCATTATATTCTCAATTAAATTATTAACATTTAAAGCACTTATTTCATTACCCTTAAAAAAAGGAGAATTTTGTTTCACCGTAAAAGGGTTTGATGTGATGGGTTGTAATTCACTGACGTGTATAGGTGAGGGCAATGGGGGCAATGATGTACCTTTAGAAACATTTATATTTGCAGGTTGTATGCTTATTTGCTCCTGGTTATTATTTTGTCTTTTCGATTGGTGACGAATATTTGTATGTTATCTGATTCTGAATTGGTAATATTTTTTCTTTTGGGATTAGAATTTCTTTGTCGATTAATTTCAGGTAAGAGAGGGAAAGTCATTTATAATACGTTATTCTTTAAAGCATCTGCATAGGTTTGTTCTAACTCTTTACAATAAGAAAAGGTAGCCTCTTGATATGAGAGATAAATAGTTATTTTTTCCTTTATCTTATTTTGTTTAAAATACTCCTGGCATTTCCCCTTATCAGTAGCTAAGTGTTCCCCCTTACAAAAAGTGCAAATAGGATCGACGGAAGAATTACATTCCTCCGTAGGGTGACCTGAAGCACAAATTGCATAACGGGACTTTCTACGACAATTCTCAGTCTTGTAAGCTAAACAAACCTTGCACTGGATTGTGTTAGGGATGAATATACTCAAAATATACTTATAAAAAATCTGCAATTTTCTATATTTTACACTTATAAATAAAATAATAAAGATGATTAATATTTATTTTTAATTCATCTACAAATAACATTAAAATAAAGTTTATTACTTACTGAAGATTTATGAAAATTAGCCTTTATTAAATGTATTAAGTTTTTAATTCATTTATATGAAAATAATAAAGTTTTTGATTTTTTTGATTAGAAATTTGAAAATATTTTATTATTATTTGTGATTTTTTTTAAATCTTTTAATATTTCTACTCATTTCTTATATAGGTCATGTGAGGTTCAATATAACCTTGGATGGTAATGAGTCCAATGAAACGGTCTGTGATGTGATACTTGTTAATCAGGCAGGACAAGAAGTTGCTAGAAGTAAAGGATTGAATGGAGGTGTAGAGGTTGACCATCCCCAACTTTGGTGGCCTCATCTTATGAATGAAACCGTAGGATACCTATATACTCTTAAGGTGATTTTTCAAATGCTTATTGATTATTAATTATTGTTTTTTGTTACTAAGGGAGAAGGGTAGAGGATCTTTGCAAATTTATTTATTTATATAATGAAACCTATGATTTTAGCTACATATCGTGACTTCATCAGGAATCCAAGACTTTTACAATCTTAAAATTGGCTTTCGAGAATTAAAATGGAACACAACAACTGTTCTTTTGAATCACAAACCTCTATATTTACGAGGCGTCGGTAAGCATGAAGATTCTGATGTAAGTAGTCTTCAGTAAGGTTATCCTGACTTGGAAGCACGTAGTTTTATAATTAAAATTTCTTATCGGACTTTTTTTTACGCTAGCTAAGCCAGAAACTGACTGGTTCAAATTTCTCGGCTTTTTATTTTAATTTTTATCGTTTTATGAAATGTTGAAAAGTTTATTTTTTTTAAGTCTTCGGCATCTAAGGCCATAGAGACACTTATTATTATTTTTTTAAGTCCTTTTCGGCATCTGAGGCCATTTAGACTCCGTCCCTATTTAATTAAATGAATTGGTAGTCAATGTAATTTAAATAAATTTTTATCGCTCAGGACGGGAAGCGAACCTCTGACCTTTGGTACGTGAAGCTAGACCTCTAGCTCTGCACCAAGGGACAGGGCTAGAGACACTTAAGCAATAACAAATTTATTTTAATAATGTTACTTATTATCCAGGCATCTTTGTTTACACCAATTGGTATCCAAATGATTTAAATAAATTTTCATCAGACTGCCTGGGATCTGAACCTACCCTCCCATTGGCTTTGAAAGTTATCAATATCTTTAACTTCTCGGACACGGGGGAGTTTGAAAAGTTAATAAGAAAAAATAACAATATTGCAAATAGTTTTCCTTTATTCGTATCTTTTATGGCTTATTCCTTATAAAAAAAAATCGATATAATTGTTTACTGATTGACTTTTTTAAATATTTTTACTTTTTTATTTTATAAGCTGCTTCTAATAAAATGCATGTTTTATTCATTCCTTCAATGACTTTTAATCAATATATTTTTTTTAAATCTTAGTACTTTAGTTAAGAATTATAAAAATTAAAGTACATCTTATATAATTATTACTTGACATGCCATTTTCTAATATAATAGCATATTAGAGAAGTGATATTTTGAAATTTTATTGTTTTTGAATATTTTTATTTATTTAAAGAGATTATACATTTCCAAAAGAATTTATAAATTAATTTTTATTGTATATTTGTATTTTTAGCTCCGGGGAAGAGGCTATGATCCAGTAATAACAATGAGAGATTTTTATTTGCTTGAATGGTTGGGAGCAAACGTTTTTCGAACTTCACATTATCCATACGCTGAAGAAACTTTACAACTAGCAGATTCTCTTGGATTTCTGGTGATTAGCGAAGTCCCAGCCTGTAGTTTGAAGTAATTATATATTCATTCTTTTTAATTATTTATTTTCTTGATAATTTTTAAATCACTTAGGCTCAATTTTAGTGCTAAGTGGTTAGATTTCGTTTAAACGATTAATGAGAATATAAGCCCTTTCATATTTACTATTTTCATTAATAATATTTAAGAAAAATATTTTAAAAATGGAAAGAAGATAATATATTATAATAATATAGCAAAGGACCTGGATATATTTTCTTCCCTTTTGGAAAAAATTAAAATTAAGCTTCAGATGTGTATATCCCAATTTAAACAACTTTTGGTATAGATCTGTCCTTCTAAAATGAAATTTTACTAATATCGTTTTACAGTTTTCTTATATTTTTCCATTTGAAATGAATTCTACAACTAAACTTGTAAACTGCCACTTTCATTTGACGAATCTGTACCAAAATGTTAAAGATTAAATTGAGCAAGAGCATTCATAAGAAAAGGTTTTTGCTCTTTCTGCCTAGTGAAAAGGGGAGGGTGCAATCCAAATTGCCCTTAATTCGCGAAATTTAATATAAAAGAAGATTCGACAGAAACTTAACCACTTAAGTTTTTTAATTTGAGGCAGGTTCAGGCTTTTTCGGTGGGTCTTCTTTTAAATTAAGTTTTTTAATTTTTTAACATATTGATATAATATTTTTGAGGTGTCAAGGAAGTGATGGATTGGGGGAGGAGG
The DNA here is from genome assembly GCA_010014785.2 of Anisolabis maritima. NCBI lineage: Eukaryota > Metazoa > Arthropoda > Insecta > Dermaptera > Anisolabididae > Anisolabis > Anisolabis maritima. The sequence continues at coordinate 4,593 of JAAAKE020057332.1, forward strand.
TGAACGGCCCCTTTCGTCTCCAACTAGGCCCCTTCCCTTTCCAATTTGTGATATTAAAGTCTAAAGCAATAAAAAATTTCATCTCTAAAATGATAATTTTAAAATAAAAATTTGCCTTTCGTTATATTTTCTGAATTCTACTAAGAATAATTTTCCTCTAATTTATATTTTAGTTCATTTAGACCTTCAATGCTGGAGCGACATAAAGAAGTTATTAAAGAATTAATCTCTAGGGATTATAACCATCCAAGCGTCATTATGTGGTCCTTAGCCAATGAACCAATTACAAAAACTCTGGAAGCTGGAGTATATTTCAAGTAAACTATTATTATTATTATTTAATTAAAATATCTATATCGATATATTTTAAAATGAAATAATATTTTTATATGTGAAATAATTTCAGAGAAATTGCTACATATGCAAGATCCTTAGATCCTACAAGAATTGTAATGTTTGTAACAAGTCAACATCCCGGTAATGATACTGCTGTAAGTAAAATTATTTATTTAATGAAATGATGATTATTTAGGTTTTAAGGTTTTAATATCAAGATAGTGGAAATCTTCAAGTTATTGAACCACAAACAGTTACAGAAGCAGTGGCTCCCTCTAGCCCTCGATACTAGTTACGGCTAAGACTCCGACATTTTCTTGAAAAGGGATCTAAAATTACCTTTGACCTTTTTATTTGCAAATTCATTTAAGTTAACCATGCTCTTAGCTTAAATTTTCGTTTGGCCTTATTGTATATTTGTTCATTTTTCTTGTTAAAAATTTGATTTGAACATAAGAAAGGTGCTGGGAGTTACTACTGCCAGAAAAAAAGCAGTATAAAATTTACTTACTTATTTCAATAAAAATGAATAAGAATAAAGAAAACTTCACATAATTTTTTTAAGGTTAAATATATGGATGTAATAGGATACAATCGATATCCATCATGGTATCAAGATAGTGGAAATCTTCAAGTTATTGAACCACAAACAGTTACAGAAGCAAAGAGCTGGCATACTTTATATGATAAACCCGTTTTTGTTTCTGAATACAGTGCAGGTTCAGTAGCTGGTCAACATTCGGTAAGCACATTATTATTTTTATAAATTCAAGGTATGGGATTTCATTTAATTTTTATAGGTTAATAAAATTAGAAAATTTAAAAATACTAAATTCCAAACGGAAACAGTAGTGATAAAGATATTTTCGAAAATGTCAATGGAACTTAGGAGTCCTTTGGGGGGGGGTATCAAGTCTCATCCTTATTTTACTTTATTGAAATCTTCAGTTCTTTTTTAAATAATCCTGCTTCAAAGTTTTCATATGAATAAAGATGCCATTTTTCCCATCCCTTTATGGTATTTTTCCTTTAAAAAAAATTAAATAAAATCCTGTTGTTTCTACCACCTTAATAAAAATCTGGAGTTGGTGACACCGCCATCTCCTCCTCTTCGAAATTTGCCTTTTTTTAATTTCTAATTTTTATTGAATATACGGTTGAACTTTGAAGTCGGTAGTTTCAATTTTTTAAGAATTTCAGTAATCTCCAGTTCCAAATACTTTTAGTTTATAATTGATAAATAACATTGAATTACGGTATATCTTTATTTTTAACTAAAAAATTAATAATAATCATAAAAAATTATTTAGAAGCAAAACGTCTCTTTTATTGGTCTTGAAATATAATCGTAGTGCCATATAAATTTTTTAAAATAAATCTCACAATAAAATAATAATTTAAATGTTTTCCTTTTATATAACTTTTTATAATTTTATTTAGTTACCTGCTTTCATGTGGAGTGAAGATTATCACAGTCTAACACTTAAACATCATTTTAAAGCTTTTAATAAATTACGAAATATGGGATTCTTTTTTGGTGAAATGATCTGGAATTTTGCAGATTTTTACACTCCACAAGGTAAAATTTCTTTTATATTATATGTTTATCAATTTTAAATAATTTTCGATATATTTTTTCTTCTAGAATATATTCGTCCTGGCGCATGTGTTAAAGGATTATTTACTCGAGAACGTCAACCTAAAGAAGCAGCTTATGTGGCTCGAGCACGATATTTATCAATAGCTGAGGTTAAAAACTCTACCGAAGATGGAGAGTTGTTGTGTTATTAAAAATATTTTTATTTGTGTGTGGAATCTTCATAATACTAAAGAATATGAATAAAAAGTAAAAATTATTTTTATTTTAATTTATTTATTATAAAAGACAATTTCTTACAATTTGTCATGAGGAGTAAAACAGGCATAATTATGCGAATAAGGAAAAAAATGGCCAAACTCTAATGAAGCTTTCAATAGCTTGGAAATTTAAATGCTCTTCTATATAGATGCGTCGAACTAAATAAAATTCTTAATTCCTTTTGAAATTTTTCCTTTATTGATTTAAAAATAATAATATTTAATTAGGGATTTTAGAGAAAATGATGAGTAGTAATAAGATTAAATAAGATTATATCTAAGTTCTCCAAACGGATACAAAATTTAAGTTTAAGTTTAAGCATTTATTAATCATTTTTACATTATTTTATAATTGTATACATTAGATACACTATAATAAATCCGTTTTTCCGTTGACTTCAAGCATGCAACTTCCAATTCAACTCCCGGTGTATTTAAAGTAGCTTTTGTTATTTAATATATAACATTTTTTTTTGAGGAAAACAATTTGAAAAAACCTCATAACCATTCAAAATTTATATAAACTAAATACCAATAACGCACTGTCTCTCATTGTTTATCTGGAGGAGACCTAGTTCTTTTTTATTTGTGGTATTTCAATTAAAAATTACATGCGATTAAATGATGTAACCAGCCAATCCATCGGACAGCCTAGCACTTGATAACGTGAGGGGGGAAGAGTGACGTATAGGAAGTAAAGAAATATAGGCCAGGGTGCTTGATCGCCTTTTTTATTGCAGTTTTCGCGTATAGAAGACAATTTCCTTAGTTTTATGGGGCCGATCACATCATTTTCATCCTTAATAGATTTAAATAAAAATTATATTTGATTTAACCATAAATGATATATATTTTTCATAACATACATTAATTAAAATATTCAAATGTGTGTTTAAATAATGTTTTTTCAATTCGAATAACAATAAATATTATTGACGACGTCGTGATTTTAATGGTGGAGTTCTTCTTTATTTTCATGATCATCGTTTTTATTGAGAATATCCAAGTGCAACGCTTTTGAGGGACCAGCCTTACTTGAAGAGTCTGTTAAATTTTCTTCTCCATGATACATTTGCTTGCTACTTCCAGCTTCACCATCTCCTGTTTTTTTATGATGACGTCCAGTAAATATCCGGGCCAGTTGCGCAATTTTTTTTCTTGAAGCTTTAAATTATTCAATTATTTTAGAAATAATTTAACATATGTCAGGACATATACCTAATTATGGACAATTCTTGATCACCAAGAATAAAATAATAAAAACGTCTTGAATGGATCTCGTTTTAAAAATTTTCTATTAGAGAATAATATAATTATATATTATCTATCTATTTATATAAATAGAATGCTACATTAGTGGACAAGAGAATAAGAAAATATGATTTGTATTGTCTATAAAAAATTAGGAATTGAAAAAAAATTTCTTCTTTCCTCTAGATATTTAAGAAGGCCTTTCACATCTTCTAGTTTTAAAGAACCTCTGTCCTTTAGAATGTGATTTAAATGATCTAAGGGTCATTGGATCGGTTATATATATATTATATTGGTTTTCATTTAAGAGACATTTTTGACTTTTTCAAGTCGGAATCGGTAAAGATGTACCATATCCGATCCTGGCCTAAAATTTTATTTTGTTTAATAAAAAACTGCTATACTCTTTACATCTTCAAATTATAAAATTCTAGTCTTCAACAATTAAATTTTAATTTTTTTTCTCTTTAAACATCGAACGAAAATTATTTTCAAAAATTAATTTGTTACAGCAAACGAACAAATAAAAGATCTTGGTATCTTGCAAGTTTGTTGCATCAAAAATTTTTTGGTTTAAAAAAAAAAGGCGAATGAAAATTATTTTATGTCGGAATAACAATTGGAACTCAGAGAGTCAGATTGCAAATGTTTGAATCTACACCTGATCTCCCAAAATAAAATAATAAAAACGTATTGTCCTTATCTTGTTACAAATAATTAATTCAATTATAAATTTTTTTGTCCTCTTTACCTTTTCTCATATTACGTAAAGGTTCTTTGAAAATAGTATTTTCATCCTGGTAAGATTTCTTCTGTGGTAATTCGATCATTGACTGCTCAAGAGAACTATCACTTGAATAGTATTTATCTGTAAAACAATATTATTCTAAAAAATGCAAATAGATATTTGAATATTTGGCAATTAAATTTATATATCCTATTTTCTGGTTCAATTTTTCTTTAACTTCTCTATAAAAATACCTTTGTCAAGATTAGATAATAAATTCTTCTTCCATCGTATTTCAGCCATGAATTCTTCATTTTGAAGGAAAATAGTAAGACTTTCGCCTGGCAAAAAAAGATTCAAGTTAGTATCAGGGTCATCGTCTTCATTCAAGAAACCCCGAAAACCATATTGCTCAGCCATCTTTTGCTGCATCATCCGTTGACTTAACATCATTGCCTGTCGAAAAATAATAGAAATATTATTAGTCATTTTAAATTAGCGCCCAAGTAGGTCGGTTCAGGCCGAATTGCATCATAGAACATAAAACTGCCTTCTGACATCCTTGAAACAAGGTATCGGGTATATATATCTAAAGCATCCCTCAAATCACAATCTCTGAAAATTGATGTTTTTTTTAAATTTATTTTCTTATTTCATAATTTTCAAAAATATGAAATAAAATCAAAGCTGCATTTGTTGCTATTCCAATCTAACGAAAAATTGTAATATATATAAAATTTTAAAATTTCTGCGGCTATTTGACCATGTTATGAGGGATATATTTTAAAAATTTTACTAGGGATATATTTTAAAATTTTCTTCTTCATGTTTGACGCTTTATCCAAATCCGAAGTCAAAAAACTTTAAGTTCTTTGAAAATTTAGTCTGATGCTGTTTATTATTTAATTTATAAAGATTCAAAAAAAGTGTATAATAAATCTATTATTCATTTTTATATTTAATTAAAAAAAAAAAAGTAAGAAAAAATATTTGGTTATTGTTCTTAAACAAATTATCTTCTAATATATAAATAAACAAATTGTTTACCTGCTCGTATTTTATTCTTTTTCGTTCCATTCGAAACCATTTTTTTCTGGCTGCTCTTTCATGGCATTTAACTGTGTATCTACGATATTTCGCTACCCATTGACTGGGTACCCACATATTAACTGACATTTTGTTTTAAAAGAAATAATCTTTGCTTGCTCGAAAAAGGATGTGATAAAAAATTTTATATAGGAAAACAAATAAAAAATAAAATGTATGTTGTGAACAATTGATGAGCGGATGACAACTGTTACTAACAAGAGTAGTATAAGCCCACTCGTTCTCAGTCAATTAAATAATAATCCTTGGCCGATTATGTCTTCTCCTATTTCCTTTTTTTATTAGCACTCAATTAATATTCGTCGTATGATCTTTTTTATTAACGCTCACTTAATATTCAACTTGTTATATTTTGATTCTTTAAAGGTTATTTATTTATTATTATATTATATTTAAAAAAAAATAGATAAGAAATTTTTTTCTTTTATCATTAGAGGCTATCTATATTTATCTAGAAAAAAAAATCTCGGTTAACACAATTAACTAATCCTAGTAAAACGCCGTGTTAAGAGAATTCGAGTTATTTGAATAAATGCCATATAAAGTGCAATTGCCTTAGGGTTTTTAAATTTTCAAATTGTTTGGTAAAAAAGAAAGGGTTGCATTTAATTTGCCAAGTAAACTCGGAAACCGTGCTAATCGAAATAGTGTTAACAGCGGTTCAGCTGTATATATATTTAATGTATGGAATATATTCATCTTTGTCGAATATAATTCATAATTTATAATAATATATTAATTAAATATTTTGCAGATATATATAGTGTCAAATATTTGTTTTTGTTTGCAGTATTAAGTGCCAAAATTTCCCAATAGTAGCATAGCCAGAAATTTATGAAGTGGGAGAATTCAGAGCTTGCATTTAATTGTATATTATAAAAAATAAATACATTTCAAAATTTTTTTATTAAATAAAATTATTTAAGGGGGATAGGGAAGTGATGTGACGGAGTCAAATGACAAATAAAATACTCTTTGAGGTGATCGATTTTGAATTTTTTAAAACATCAAGTTTAAAAGCGAAATCGATCGCTTCAATCACTCCCCTATCCTCCTGTCATATTCGGACGTTATCATGGAGTCATACATTTTATATAAAATTATTTTATTTAATACTAAACCTTTTTGCGTTTGTTTCAAATTAAATTAAATTCTTATGTAGTCTAAGATCAGGTTCCATATGGGATTGGAACTCTCTATCAACTTCCCTTCCTGGCTTCAAGCGTGCTTTTCAAAAGTACCTGAAATAACTCACTATTGAATGAAGGAAGGTTGATGGAGCATCCAGAAAGGAGAAAATCAAAATCAACTTTCACTTATAGCGTCGACATTTCGAGCTCAGATCGCACTCATCATTAGGACCTGTTATCGAAATACAATACTTTATTAACATGAAACAATTTACAATATATAGAATAACTAACATATTGATTAATAGAAGTCAGTTGCTGTTTGAGGCTGATAAAGGAAGTAGAAGGCAGATTGCAGCAAAAAAGAAACTCTTAGTTGCCAAAAGCCGAAAGGAGACGTTTCTGACAAAATTTATTGGATTTATCTGTGCTCAAATCTCGACACTATAAGAGAAAGTTGATTTTGATTTTCTCTTTTCTGACCCCTTCCTTCATTCATTCAACTTACAGCTATTCTTATATATAATTTTCAAATAACTCAGTATTGTATTATATTGGAAGTTTTTGACGAGGACCAGTACCTTTGGATAGGTTGAGGTGGTTGCCGCTCCCTCCATGGAAAGTCACTTAGGCCCATTGTGATAACACTTTTTAAATTATCTATGAATGGCAATGTCCAGTATTTTTAATACTACATATCGCGTTTCTGTGTAGAGATCTAATTTTTCGAATTTATTAAAATAAAAAAATTCTAAAACATTTTAACAATAGGACTTTATAGAAGAAGTAATCAGAGAGAGGTCTAGAGATCGAATCTAAAACCTTCAACCTTCATTCTGGGTCTCACCATGCTGATTCTTACATCAAAATTTGAATAACAAATATTTTTTACTTTTATTCAACCCCAAATATAGCTTGAAATTATTTGACGATTTTTTAAGAGGTGTTCTCTAACAACTCATCTTCTTGTATTCTTTCTTTCCCGTGTTGGCCCAATATTTTCCATTTCATAATCGAAATCTTATTCTAGTATCAAATTACTTGAAAAAATACTGACAAAAATATGTCTAAACTCACAAAATATCTTGTTCCATATTGCGTCCCTTCTACTCATAGTACCCCGATAGAGGAATTGATTTAGAAAATGAAAGTTTAACTTGTTGAAAAACTATACTTTGCCTTCAAAAAAATATAAAAAATTTTTTTAGTAGAAAAAATTTTATTAAAAACTTAAATAAATAAATATCTTTGTAATACACTATTACTTTTGTTTAATAAATAAAAAGTACTTTATAATTAGGCAGTCTTAATTTTTTTGTGAACACTTCAAATAATCAAGACGATTTTGTTCCAAAAGAGCTTCGAGATGATGGATGCGTTGTTCGGAAGTTTCACATTTAGCTCGTAGTTTGGAGATGGCAAGATCTTTTTTAGCAATCGCTGATTTTACCCTGGAAAAATTTTTATTTTTAAAAAAGTAGCTCTGGACAAATAATATATACCTTAAGAGTTATGATAGTAATTTTTAAAATAATCTAATCTAATTGAAATTCATCAATTTTTTTATTTTTCACTATTTTTAAACATCTAAATAGAAAAAGGAAATTGATTTTTGACCGGATAATTAGGCAACATCAAGAAAAAACTATCATGATTTCTAAACTTTATTTTATACGTTCTTTTAGCTATCTTTTCTTTTAGCGGGGTTACCTGAAATATGAAAGTAGAACATTTAATTGAAAAATTTACAGGACTACAAAAGGGCATTTGTGAAAATTTTAATATGAGTAGATAATAATTTAAATTGTTTTTATATAAATTTTCAGACTAGAACGATAGAACTCTCTGCGGAGACTCCAAAAGGACCAACATTTGTCGATATTTGAAAAGTATTGTAATAAAATGATAGTTCTAGAAGCCCAATAAAAGATATATGTACGATCTACACAACAATAAATTCGTAAAGAAGAAAGTAAATAAAATATGCATTTTGTCAGCTAGTGAATTAAATTTTTAACACTTTTTTAAAAAATAATTTATTATAAATTATATTATTAGCTTAAAGTAGGGCATTTCTAATTTTCATTTACAGTAGGTAAGATGGAGGGCAAAAAGGCAAATTATAGGGCATTTTCTCCCAAAGTAGGATGTTTGGTAATATTTGGCTATTTAATTACCTTTGATATACAGTGTTTAATTCTTGTTCGGCTTCAGATTTAATAGAAATTTCTTCTTCTCGTTGCGATTGCCGAAGAGCTACTATTTCTTGTCTAAGTCGAGCTGCTTCTCCTTCAGCTTCTAAAATTCGATCTTTAAATTCTTGTGATAAATATTCTCGAAGAGCAATTCTTTCAGACGAATATTTCTCCACTAACTAAATAAAAAAATGTCACATAGAAAGATATGAGTTTTATTAAAAAATCAATTTTATTTAACTATTTATGTTTATAAAATGAGACGAGAATAAAAGTTCAATTAAATGTTTTTAGGAATTTTTACTAAAGGTTTGTTCCAACAAGTACAAGTACGCATAATATGAGTTGTATGCGCATTATGAAACGTATTCGCTGAGTGAAACAAACGTCATTATTTTCATATTGTGCATAGGTATGACAGTACACAGACTGAGTTATAGATAGTTTTTGGACAGATCTTTATCTTAACACACATGTCCTAAAGTCTTTGTTGTCTTTGCTTTTCACTAAAAATATTATAATTAATTTTCCTTTAAATAAAATCCAAATATCTTACCTTTGTAAGTTCATTTGTTTCTTTTTCTTTAATTCGAACTTGAGCTTGGGCTTCTAAAATTTCTTCATCCTTTTCGACAAACGAACGCTTTATATCACTATATTTACTTTTGTAATTTTCGCATAATAATTCCATCTCAGAAATCTCCTTTTCTAGTTTCTCCTTAGTTCGTCTAAAAAATTAAATAAACGTTAAAAAATATTTTAAATTTTCTAATTTACCGAATAAAGCCTCTAGGAGGTGATGTTATTTTTCTCTTAGGGCTAGGTATAATAGAAAATGGTAATGCTGATTTTGCTGCAAAAAAAGGCTCTGAAAAACAATATATAGACTTTCATAGGTACATACTTATATAATAAGAATAGTAGCTATAAATTTTCTCATTGCCCTCCTAGTACAATAATTGGAAAACGTTCCATCTATTTAAGTTCAGGGGTCCAGAGATAATAATTACAAAAAACAAAAAATACATTTACAAAATGGATTCTATCATTCAATTTTGCACCTCCTTTATAGTTTGAAGAAATATGACAATGATCAACCAATGAAAATTTATTAATTTACATTAAAAAAATTTAATTTACATTTAAAAAATGAAAAATTGGTTCAAATTACATACTTAATTTTAGCATCTGCGGCTGCTTCAATTTCCTCCTTCCTTCTAAATATTTCTTCTTCCAAACGATCATTCAACATATTCATTTCTGTTTCTTTTAATTTCTTATATTCCTCCTTTAATTCCGCCTCACGTAATTCAAGAGTTTTTGATTGTTTCTGTTGATATTCTGATTTCCATAAATTAAACTCTTGTTGAGAAGATTCTTTTGCAGTTTGCAACTCCAACTAAATAAGAAATTTAATTATTATTAGATGACTAATAAAATAAGAGAGAAGATGATTTACCTGATGCCTGCGTTCCGTTGAGGCTAGTATTGCCTGGCATTCACTTTGGCTGGCTTTGATTGCCTCTTTGGTTTCTCTTTCTAATGATGCTCGAATGTTTTCTAAATCTAAATGAAGTCGTTGTTCTTCTTCATTAAATTTTTCCCGAATACGTATTATTTCGGAATTTATTTTCTCACGTTCTTCTTTTAAATTAGTTTCTTCTTTTGTTAATCTGAGAAAAAAACAGCTAATAATAAATCATTTCATTAGACTTTCTCATTTATAGTATATTCTCGAAAAAGTGCTTTCTTGGAATAGACCTTACTTAAACCCAGCCATAATTATCATTTGACCCTTTACTTCTTATCTCTTACTTAATAATATATTTTTAATTCATTATTTATTCATTCTGATATACAATCCTGGCCTTTTAAACACGAAAGACATAAATAGAAAAATATTTCGTGAACTGATTGACGGCTAAGATAGAAATAAAAAAGCCGAATTTCATTTATTAAATCAAATATTAAATTATATTAAGATGTAATAGCTACATGATACCATAGAATTTTTTCGCTGCCCGGTGCCAATCAGTTGAAGAACAGTGTTTTAATCCAATCTATCTATCATGCTGGATGTTCTATTTAAAGAGGTGTAGCCTACTTCATTTGAAGAGTGAGGGAGAATATTTTTTTAAAATCCCTTTCAAATAACTCAATCTAACTTGTGCATTAAATCTATATTTTAACAAAAATATCTAAAAAATTCAGAATAATAAGGAATAATATTTTCCTTTTTTTTAATGGAGTTCTTACTTTTGACGTAAAGCATTACATTCTCGAGCAATAGCTTCTTCTTTATCACGTTCAAGCATTTCTCGAAGTTCTGCCATTTGTTGTTGAGTATTCCGTGCTGCTCGTAATTCTAAATTTTCAATTTCACGACGATGTAGTGCTCGTAAATTCATTAATTCTTGTTGATGAACATGTGAAATTCGTTCTAATTCTGGTTCTAATCCCCGAACTGTGGCTTCCTATAATAAAAAATTGTGGAATTTTAGTTGATAAGAAACGGACCAATTTAAACATTTTTTATCATTCATGAGCCCTTTGCTGACACAATTTTATCTACTAATTATGCTACTTAAATATGCTATTAAAATATAATAATGTATTAATATATCTTTTTGCTCCCCACTTATTCGGAGCCCCTTCCCCTCCGTGGTCGGGAAGTTAAAGATTTTGACATTTCCACTATATATATATATATATATTATAGTCAAGGGGTGTCGGTTCGGATCCCGGACAGTCGGATGAAAATTTTTTTAAATCAGATGGATACCAATTGATGTAAATAAATCTGTCTGATTAATATGTACCGTATATATCGTATAAAGACTATGTGGCCTTAGATGCCGAAGAAAAGTTAAAAAAAAAACTATGAACTTCCAAAGGATATATATAGTATTTTTCGCTAATTTACTTATACAATATTTTAGGCTGAGAGCTGTCATTTAGTAGATTGTCAGGACGATATTATTAATTTGCTCTCTAAATGAAAAAGATACCTTGAGAGCTTGAGCATTTTGATCAACCCAACGAGTCCTTCGTGCTTTTTCTCCTACCACTTGGCGTTCTTTCAAACGTTTTATTTCCAAGGAATGACGTTCTTCAGCAGCTCGCAAATTTTTTTTGAATCTCTCTTGACAACGTTGGAGTTCACTTAGCAATGATTCACATTTTTCATTTAGGCTGGTTTTTTCTTCAATTATCTATAAAAAAAAATAATAAAATTAATGTTTTTTTTTTTTTTTTAAAGTCTTTTTCGTCATCTGAGGCCATTTAGACCCATCCTTATTTATTTATACCAATTGTAGCCAATTTAATATAAATAAATTTTTACTCGGGAAGCGAACCGAAACTGACCTTTGGTACGTGAGGTGAGACCTCTAGTTCTGCACCAAGGGACAATGCTATTAATTTATCTTAAATATACAAACTCTTGTACTAATTATCAAAATATATTAAAATACTCTCTCAAGTGTCATGCAAATAAATATGAATTTTTTCTTTTATTGTTAGAAATTTTTTAGCTTACCTGGTTAATAAATTTTTGATGTCTTACTGTTATCGTTTCATAATATTTTTTTTGTTCTTTTAATCTTGTTTTTAATTCTTTTTCAGCATTTTTATTATTTTTATTATTTAAATCTCTCTGTTGATTTAATGTTTTCTGTAAAAGACCAATACAATTTTCTTTTTCTTCAATTTGAAGACGTAAAGTGATGATTTCATGAGCGAGGTCAACAGTACTTGAGTTAAGCAAAAGTTCCAAACTGAAAATATTGATATATTAATTATTGCATTGCCTATTTAAATCAATAAATTAGTAGAATTTTTATTTCAACCTTGAAAAATCTCCATAATTCGACTTTTGAATTTTATCGACGTCCAAATTTTGAACGCGCGCCTTTGCAATTTCCAAAACATGATCACAACGTTCATCAACTTGGTCTAAATAATTCAAAATATCACTGGAAAATAATAATGATTATATAAATTAAGAAAATAAATAATATATTTGTTATCTTGATTAAAAGCAACCATCTTATATCTACAAATTTTAATAAGATATAAAAAATTACTGTAATTTATCTCCAGATTCGTGAATCGATTGAGCAATATAATCTGAATTTATCATTTGTTCGTTGATTATATGTGAATGCAGAAATAAGTCTAAAAAAAATTTTAATGATCATTCTCATTCAGTAACAAAAGAATATACATGCAGATTAATTACTATTTTTTTCAGATGTATGTTCTATAAAGTCTTTTTCTTTAGAATGGTCATTTTTATAAAGAGATATAACCTCTTCATTAATGAGAGGTTCATCATCAATAAATGAGCATAAATCATCTCTAAATTCTGAGAGATTTAGTTTTTCTGGTTCTGGAACTTGACGTGGTCTCTGATCTTCACTTGAACTTGACGCATCTCTTTTTCCTAAAAAATCAAATTCAAACTATTCATAACTATTATTTATTTATTTATTCAAAAATAAACGAACGTTTATTGTCCAAAATTTACAGAAAGAAACATTCAAAGCTCTGCCAGTGAAGTAAATAATACAGAGTACAAAAACACAAAACAATAATATAAAACATAAAATATACCAATGTGACATAGTAATAATCCCCATCTCATTAAAATTTCAAAATGAACAATATTTACACTATCTCCATTTGGTCCACGATCACATCTATTAAGTCCACGGCATAGTTGTTAACACATTTACAAATTTTACAATTTTACAATTTACAATGATCTGGAATTAATATTCAACTTAAAAACAAAAAATATGGAAAGAAACAAATTTTTAGATAAAGATTTTCATGCAAGTAAAAAAGTAAAAATACAGGAAGAGATCAAGAAATGTAGGTCCTTTCGCATTGGTCCAAACGAGTTTTAAACATTTTCGAAATGAAAATAAACTGAAAAATTTCAGTTTCGTGACAATTCTTTATCACTCTGTAGTCTGCGATTACTTGTGGGACAGGGTTCACTTTGATCTGAACCGAAAACAGTTTTTTTGGGCAGGTATTTTTGGCGGGACAAGAACCGAATCGAATTTTTTTTATTATTCTGAACCAGAACAAAATGGATTTAAACCAATTTGAAACCATTCTTTGCAGGCGCATTTTATTTTGAGAATTGCAATTTGTGTCTTGTCTACATTCATAAATTAGACAAAAATCTACATCCTAATAATAATAGATTTAAAGTGAAAATTAGCTAGTTAATATAAATTAAAAAGAAAACTTACTTGAACTTGATATATTAGGATTAGAAATGGCTTTAGGTGGCGCTTTATTCAATTTAGATTTTACTTTTTTCTCTTTTTTTTCTTTATCAATAATTTTATTTTTTCTATTATAAGATCTTGAATCTTTTTCTTCATGTTGTCGAAGATCAAAACGCACATGAATGGAATTTCTCCTTTCTAAAGTTTCATTCATTACAGGTTTCTCTTCATTTTTTGCATTGATTATTAAATCTTCCTTTGATTCAAAATCCTTTATATCATCATTATAAGTGAATTCCAAAGATTTTGATGAATCTAATTGTGAATTTATATTACAATTAGTTTCTTCATTTATTTTTTCCCTTTCGTTAATTTTATTAGTTAAAATACTGGAATGGACAAGTTGTTTTAGAAATAGATCAGTAGTTTTCTCAGCTTCAAGCAAATCTAATTCAGGATCATTATTAGGATTGGTAAGTGATTGTTCTAATAATATTGTAGATCCTTGAATTAAATCTCGGTCATAATCATTACAAAAATAGTCTTTTTGGCAACAGTGATCCGTAGATGATTTTTGAGAATCACTTGAGGGAAATTCTTTATTTAAATTGTGGATAGAATGATTTTCTTGAAAATCTTTTTCATTTATCTCTTTATCAGTCTTAAATATTTCAAAAGTTTCATTATGTTTTACAATAGACTCTTGGGAATTATTAGAAAAAAATTCCTTTTGATTATCAAATTCAGCAATATTTTCCTTGGAAATCTTCTCATTTAAATTGAAACTTTGATCTGAGAAAGAATCCAAAGAATTTATTGATTCAAGTTTCAAATTAGAGCCATTTATATTATCATTTTTTCTTTCTGATTTGGTATATACAGCCCAATTACTATCTGGTTGTTTATTATAATTTTCAAGTTGAAGGTCCTTTGAAGGTTGAGTGAGTTCTATTGCAGATTTTGAAAATGTTCCTTAAAAAAGAATCATAAAATCAAATTAGTAGAGATAAAATAAAGAAGATGGATGAGTCAAAGATTATTATGTCTATTAAAGTTAACAAAATAAGATCAATAGCTTTTTCTTCCTTATAGTTTACTATTACTTTTCCTATAATTTGAGCTCAACATGCGCTTCAATATTTCACATATATTTGTAAAACATAGACACTAGAAAACAAGTTCTCATCATCTCCGGGATTTTGAATGTTCTCCGTTGAATTCTTAAGGAAAGAATATTGGTGAAAATATGTAAAAATGAAGCACACATATTGAGTTGTAATTTTAGAAAAAGTAATGATCAACAATAAAGAAAAAGAGTAAAACTGTCTGGTTTCTCAAAAAAAAATAAATGTTTGAAAACAGAAAGTTAGGTATGTATTTTTTTTCACTTTTCCTGGTATTTACAGTAATATAAAATTTGAATGGATTCGTTAATAATGAGGTCAGACACTTTTTTCTATTAAGAAATATAAATTTAAATATTTTACCGGGCCTAACGCATGGATCCTTATTAATTATTCGGTCAAATTCGTCTAGAAAAGTATTTTCTAGTTTATTTCTTTGTTTCTGTTCATTTATTATTGAATGATTTGATATAAATGAATTATATAAGAAATGGTTATCTGCAGATTTTGGTCGTTTTCTGTTTATTAATTTTCTGGGTTCTTTCTAGAAAAAAATAAAATGAATAAGAAATAGAAAAATTTAATAATGTATGTAATTTATTACCTTAAAATGTGATTGTGCATATTGAGCAGAGAGAGGACGGCGATTTCTTTCCAAAAGAGTTTGATTATTTGAGCGTGAAGGTCGACAAGAAAGATTTATCTAGAATAATTAAGTCAATTTATTATTATTATTATTATAAACGAAAATTAGGTCAAATTTATTATTTTAAGAGGAAAGGTTTGAAAGAAAATCACGATTAAATCAAGGTGTAAAATAATGATAAAAGGTTGACAATAAATCCTATTTTGGAGAGGCATACCCTATGAATTTACTACCTTCTTCTCTCTTCTTATTTTATACTTTTTTTCATAATCATTTTAATAATCATATTTTATTAAAAAAAAAAAAGGAAGGTCAAGGTCCTAGCAAGGTGAGAGAGCCTCCCTCTAAGAGTTGACGAAATTTTGTTATAGTTGGTAAAATAAATTACAATTTTTGCGTAAAAGAAAGATCAATCAAAAAATTATTGTAATCAGCAATGAAATTTTTGACCAACAACGTTTGGAATCATGAGACAGAATTTTTATTTAGTAGGTGGGGTGTAGCTAATAAAATTTTTCTTGTATAGTTTTAAGAGTTGATTTTTTTTTTTTTGTAAATGATTCTTATTTGAAATTTAAACTTGTCATTTGAATAATTTTTTTCATGTTTTTATTGTCTTAATTTTTTATTGGGTTTGTAAAAAAAATAGGATGTAAGAAAAATGAAAATAGCCTTGTAAAAAAAGACTAACAAATGTTTTAACTGGGAAAGTTGAGAAGTGAATATAGGCTCTTAAAAAAAAGAGGTGATTGTGCTATTTTGCATTAGATAGGAAGAAATGGAGAGGGAGCATTAGGATTGGTGACCTCGTAGAGATTTTGATATGTTATATTCATGTTACTCATTTTATTTCTTGTGATGTTTTTCTTAAATTCAAAATATTTTCATTTTTGTAAATTATTAATATTATCAAAAGGATATTTTGATTTTTATTAATGAATAGTTCTTAAAACGTTTTTCAAAAACGGAAATCATTATATCCTATAAATAAATAATTTTCGTTATCAAAATATTAAAATGCATTAGATTGAGAACCTGAGGATGGTCCCAACCTAGGATCGAAATGTCGCTATAGTTTTAATAAATTATATTCATCTGATCTCTTCGTCTTTTCTTTTATTTCCTACTTAAAACTACCTGGCTGGCCATAGTCTGCTTATCACTTACAAAATTAAATTCTTGAGGGTTTTTTTAAGAAAATTTTTTTATCACGAATATGTATATATACATTTTAGTAAATAAACATTTTTTCAGGTTAACTGTTTATTTGTATAAAATTCATCTCATTTTATGGCCTTCAGGCAGATATTTAATAAAATCAGCATGTCACGATAATCGAGGGTTTGATTCTTAAGGATCTCAAGGTCCACATGTATAAAAAAATTAGGCGTTCTTAGATGCTCCATTTTAGTTCAAAAAATCAAAAAATTTTCTAATGTGTGAATCTAATGAAAATTACTTATGAAAATGACCGATATATCAAATTTTATTCAGGCGTAAAAAAATTATTATAAATGCATTAATTCTACATTAATTCTAAAATAATACTAAATGTACGTTTATTATAATAAACATAATCTAAATAAAAAAGGTTTGAGATGATGGTTATTTAGAAAATTAAAAAAAAATTTAAATTATCACCTTTTAATTAAATAAGAGAAGATAAAAATTAGTGATGAAATTTATGTAAATCTCTAAGTAAAATAAGTGATAAATCAAAAACTACAAATAGAAACATAATCTATTTAGATTAAAATTAAAATGTTAAAAATAAATATAAATATGAGATATAGCTGGGTGGTTTGTGTAAGGGTTCGGAGAAAAAGAAAACCAGCGGCTTTTCTCAGGTCACGTAATGCTGGCCGAAATATTTGCTGAATAAAGTGGTGTATAGTGAGTGACCTGAGAAAAGCAGCTGGTTTTCTTTTTCTCCGAACCCTTACATAAATATAATTATTTTAAAAATGCATTTTTTGTGAAAGTGCTTATAAATTCAATGTGAAGTAAATATATTATTGTAATTAAATTATAATTTAATGAGGAAAAAATGTGAATTTAAATAAGCAAAAAAAAAAGAATTGATATTGCCTTCCATTACAGACCTATCCAAAATTTATTAGAAGTAGCCCAAATAGTAAATTATATCTGTCAAGTTACAAAACTCTCTAAACCCCTGTTCCCGGTAACTTTTTTTTTAACCTTTTGCTTTGGATGAAAATAGGTTGGGTTGGTATGGAAAGAATCGGGGTTTTAATATGTTGGGGACAACACTATGTCAACCAAAATGCAAAATATTAAAACTAAGTTAATACTTGACTCATTGTGAAACTAAGTGGCCGGAAATATAAGCAAATATACATATATGCATATACATATTTTACTTATCTCAATTTCATGTTTTTTAAATTTAGGGGACCCTGAAAAGTAATGATTTGTTTGAATCCGGGTGCATCAATTTGAATAATTTCCCTATTGTATACATAGATAGTCGGGAAAGTAAAGATTATTTTAAAATTTGAAATATTTTGAAATGTTTGTTTTAGAAGAAACAAATACCAACACAATACAAATATCTAGATATTTAATAATCATATATTTGGCAATGAAATCTAATCGAAATATGAATAAATAAGACTATAATATTTAAGAAAAAATAAATAAACCGAAAAATAAAAACAAAAGGGACAGAAAATTTTAAATAATAAAAACCTGTGATCCACTTAAACAAAATTCATTCTCTCCTCTTGGTGTTGGTGTTGATGAATTTACTGAAGACATTTGAATCTTTTTTTCACAAAATGAAATATTAAAATTTTATGAGTATAATGAGTAAGTTAAATTTCATACCACATGTTTATTTACATGTAAAAAAAAATATTTTTTTCTAAATTAGTATAAACGTAATTACGATAAAGGTAATTGTACAATAGTTGTTGATAATTTATTTTTCATTTATTCAATAAGCATTTTCCATCAGCTGATTTGTTTTTTTGATGGCGTAGGAACAGTGAACGCCGAGGCAGCCGGAAAAAGTTACGAATTATTCTTAATTTTAAACGGGCAAAAAATAACTGAATGAAATGAAAGAGTATTTTTAATTTTTTTTTTATTTATTGTATATGAGTGATAATGAGCATTAATGAAGATGAGTATATGTCATTTGGAAGTGATCGTTTGGAGTTTGGATTTATCTTTCCTCACTCATAGTATCGTTCTTTTGGATGAACGATTCAGTCACCTTCCTTACTTTTCTTCTTATGGAATTGTTCATTGTTTTTGTTTTTGTTTTTTTTTTTTATTCGCCTGAGTACAGCTTATAAAATTTTTTGGTAAATTATAATTTGGTTAATGTAATCATGTGAAAAATCAATTAATCCTAACAACTGAAGAATACATAGAATTATACTCGGGCCATTCTGGGATTTTCAAAAAGCTTATCACTAAAACTAAAGGCCAAAATTGCGCCAAACAATTCACAAGAGGCATCTCTTCTAAGAAAGGAGGGAAAGACCTATGTCACCTATGTCTCATTCTCTCAACTTAGGAGAAGCAAAATAAGATTTATTTTTTTCGTTAAAAAAAACGTTCGAATGAATTTATAAATACTAAATTTGGATGTCTCCCTGGTATCGAAATATTTATAAAAACGAAGTAATATGCAAAGTATTATTTTTCCTGGCTAAAATGTAGAATATATGTATATATTTTAAATAACAATAAATTTTATAAAAATATTTCTTTCTAAATATTTTGTTTGCATTTGTTTCTTCCCGCTAGTTTATACTCCTTACATCATAGCTGTTGGTTTTTTTATTTTTCTTTTTTTTGACTTCCAAACATGCAAACTTAAACAAGGGCTTCTTTGACTATTCCACAATATTTACATTTAACTATAAAC
This sequence comes from Anisolabis maritima, assembly GCA_010014785.2. Lineage (NCBI taxonomy): Eukaryota > Metazoa > Arthropoda > Insecta > Dermaptera > Anisolabididae > Anisolabis > Anisolabis maritima. The sequence goes on from JAAAKE020057332.1 coordinate 24,107, forward strand.
AATTATCCATTGATAAAACATTTTAAATAGTTTGTAAAACTATTTTTTTTCTTTAAGGAAACAAGTTCTTCGTTCTTCTCAAAGACCCGTTCTTTTGAACTAGTTTAGCGATGACCGATACTCGCCATTCGAGTTCGAGGCAAGTGAGCAGAGCTGAGAGGTTGCCATCTTGATTAGCAACAAAGCAAAGCCTCCGCGAGAAAAGAGAGACAACCGTTCGCTTTACACCAAAATATTTATTGTTTATCTTCGCATTGTGTTATTCAATTGGATATTTAGACTATGCAGGAATTATTATTTCACATGTTTACATAGCCATGGCTGCTACAAGAAAATTGCAAGGTAAGAATTAAGTGTCAAATTTTTACATCTATTTTATGACCTCTTCCCGACCTGTTTACACTTTCTTATTTTTAAATTATTCACTAAAACTCGTATTAAACCACTTATATAAAAACCTGAGGCTATTTTTATTTTTTAATTTTTTATAACTCATCCCCCCCCGATTGTTTATTGTTGTTAATACAAAACATACTTTACCTAATTTATTTAATTTTGTTGATTGTTACAGGAGAAATAGATCGTTGTCTAAAAAAAGTGACAGAAGGCGTTGAAACGTTTGAAGACATCTGGCAAAAAGTGCACAATGCGACTAACAGTAACCAGAAGGAGAAATATGAAGCAGATCTCAAAAAAGAAATTAAAAAACTCCAGAGGTTACGTGACCAAATTAAAAGTTGGATCGCCTCTGGAGAGATTAAGGATAAAAGCAACTTATTGGATTTTCGCAAGTTGATAGAAACTGTAAAGAAAATTTTTATAACTCTTAGTGGATTGCTGATTTGAATAGGGTTTTGCTTATTTAATTATCTTAAATCATTAATTTGTATCCAGAATTAGGAAGGAGGGAATAGGCTTTGCATGCAATTTAAAATTTGTTAGAAAATACTTCGACTGTGAACTTATCAATTTTAACTTCTTGACAGAATTCACGATTTTTCGGCTATGAATTTAAACGAATTCTATTCTCATGCCTTAAGCAGCGTTTTTCAACCATTTTGTCTTTGCGGGTCCTTGAAATAATAACCATATTCTATATTAACCCCTATTATTATTAGGCCTATATGAAGCCAAAGTTCTTATTAAGAACAAGTTTTTCTTTATCTTTTTATTTTTTTTTATATTTTTTTTTTTTTGGGGGGGGGGGGGGGGGGGGGGGGGGGTGGCCCAATTTTTGGCATGAAATCGCCGATAAATATAATACTTGATAATTTCGGTGCGTGGGGGAGACGCCTAAGCTTGTTTCTGCCAAAGTGGTTTAGTTGATATCACTTCTTTCTTGGAGGGTGCACAACTTTTTATTTAAAATAAATTTATTTTATAATTACTCTAAAACCATTTAATATGGAGAAATAAATAATAAAACAAATATTATAAATATTTGTTTTATTATAACAAATGATATTATCACTATTCTCTTCTTAGAAACTCTTCGAAATCACAGAATATATAAAAATTTTATAAATTATTTATGTGTCAAAAGAATATTTGGCACTCCATTTTTTTATTTATTCAATGAAATTTTAAATCGTCTTTATAAATAAAAGGCCAAATTTCTCTCTTGTTTGTTTTCTAAATTTAAACCCAACTTCTTAC
>JAAAKE020057442.1:0-25755 GCA_010014785.2 Anisolabis maritima
CGTAGTGTGCGCAACAACCGTAATACTTTAAAATAAATTTTTATATAATTCATTGTTTAGTATCCGATAATGATAAATAGGCATAAATTTTATTTTATATTAATTTTTTATTATTTTCTTTATTTATTAAAATATATATTAATAATTCATAATGAAAGAAAATAATAGCTCTAGAAATTGTCTGGTCTAGACATATTTCGAAATAATTTAACGAAAAAAAAAAATTTTTTTTTCTGTTTGCTAATATCTATTGATCTGGACGATTTTTTATTTACTCTTGAAAAGTAATTTTAAAGTAAATAAAATATTAAAATAACCAACTCTAATTCTAAAATAACATTTCAGTTTTTATATTAACATCAATGAATCATCGATTATTGAACATCATTCATCACCCTCTGAGAAAAAGGTCAGGAAATGCACATGTGGCATACATAGGCTTGCTAAGTCACTCCACAGGAAATAAGAATTTTAAATTAACAAAAAAAAGTTCCATGAATGGTCCTTACTTTTCTATAACTTGATTCAAAGTATTAGAATCATCAACTATTGGGAATACAGTAGAAGAGTACTTGAAGTTCAAATCTGGAATATCAAAATATCCCAATATCTATTAAGTTTAGGGAAATAAAACTGATAAACAAAATTGATCATTTTGAAGAACTTTTATTTGAAAAAACGTCGTAATAAGAAGGTGAAGAATATAAAAAATTTCAGTTAGAAAGTTTTTCAAGATCTATTCGATTCATATGAATCAGATATAAATAAATAAATATATGTCTCGAAACGGGTAATTTGAAACCAAATATTATTTTTAATTTTTGTGATTGTATATTTTGCTGGTGGATCAAGCGACCGGGAATCGAAGCCGGGATCTCTAGAGCATCCGGTGGCCTAGTGGAAAAAAAGAACATCGATGTCCCAGACCAGGCTGGAGACCCCGGGTTTGACTCCTGGGATCCAAGGGTCGCTTGACCCACCAGCAAAATATACATTCACAAAAATTAAAAATAAAAAATTCTTAAAAAAAAAGTTCTTCAAATTGGAGATTAGAACCCTTTTGTGTACCAGTATTATTTCACTAACATTACCAGATGTTAAGATATTTTTATAATTCAGGTATGAACTTCAAATGAAGTACCTCTTCTTTTGAATCTCTTCTTGCCAAAAGTATATATTTTCATTAGCCATTGATTAAAACCTAATAATAATAATAATAATAATAATAATAATAATAATTAAAACCTAATAAAGAAATATTTGTTTGAATCCATCAAGCCGTTCGGCTTCGCAATTAGTTCAAGTATAAAAGTGCTAAGGTTATTACGTTTAAATCATCGATGCGAAACCTTTAAAAAAAAGTTGACAAAGGTGTGTTAGAAAGAAAATAAATTTATAGAGTATTTAATAAAATTATAATAGTAAATTAATACCTGATAAATATTTATTGCATCATTATCATCCATGTGATTCATAAAAACATGATTATTTAAAAACCAGTTTAAAGAAATCTAATTATATGTAGGTATATATAAATAAAGATTTAGTTCCATTAAAAAAATATTAACAAATTTGAAGAGATCCTCTATAATGGGGTTGAAATAAGAGAGATTATGATAAAAAGCTTGCTAATAATTTATTGCCTAAAAACTTTTAAATGTAAACGTTAACCGATATCCGTTCATATTTATTTAATTTATTTGGTAGTCCTCATATTTTAAATAAATTTTATGACTCAGAACGAATTAATGGGTTATGAAACATATGCATCTAAATAGAATAAAAAAATTTAAAGACAAAAGAAAATCCTTATAAATATGAAACAAACTGCTTCCTATACTTTCAACTAAATAAACAAATTTTTGAATTACTGTCATCATTTAATTTAAAGGTGATTCGTCTTTTTTAATTTAAAAATAGATGTAATATTTAAAAATATATAAATTGAGATGATCCATAATCCATTTATATTCAAATTGCAATGGATACAGGTTCGATTCCCGGAAATGACGGAAATTAAATCTCTTAACGGTCAACGTCCGATTTTTTGCAAAAGAAATATTTCTTCAAATATAAGATTTGTTTTAATTAATTTTATTTTCATTCAAGTAAGAAAAAAAAGCAGTCGAAATTTTAATATGTTTAATGAAATGCAAATATTTTCGTCCGGTTCAATATACTGAAAATGGACAAGGGGAAAATTTACATTTCATAAAAAATTTTTTCTTTCTTACATAAATATCAAAAATTCCAGGAAAAATAAATAATTTCTTTAAAATTTTTTTCTTCGTTTCCAAGCAATTTATTTGCGAAAATCCAAACAGTGAAGAAAAAGAATTTAAATTAATGGAAGAAAAGAGAAAGAGAATTTTTTACATTTATTTTACGTTTATTTATATGATAATTAATCATGTACAAATAATAATAAACGGTCCAGTGCACGCTTTGACTTTATGTATAAAATAGCAGTTAAATTCGATTAATAATTTTAATGCCCTTGACTTTAAAATAGTTAGAGTTTCTAGAGAAGTCCTACATTATGTTTCTATTTTGACTGAAAAATCTATTTATTTATAATTGCAAAAAATACTTAACTATAAATGAATAAATTAAAAAGGAAAATAATATGGAAGTTTTCATAACTGTTACATTATTAAATATTTTCTGTTTAACTATAGTTTATATGCATAAAATTCGGTCACTCAATATGTGACCTTATTCTCTGTAATTTGTATGTAGATTGTACTTGAAAAAGGTCACATGAGTGAGCGAAACGTTGTATTTTATGCAAATGAACTAAAGTTAAAACAAAATATTTACTATGAAAAATAATAAAGTTATTCCTTATAAAAATGTTATTGAAATTTCATTTAGAATAATTTTAAAAAACATTATTCATCTATATTTATAAATATAATTTTTTGGAATGAGGAGGCTATTTGTAATGCGAATCAACTGTTTTTAGTATGATGTCCGTCTATCGGTCTGAGCACACCTGTTCGTTAAATGGATTTTTATTAAATGTCTTATTCTGACATATTTGAACAATTTTTGGTACAGAACTAACAAAAAGAATTGATAGTTTACTGATGGAATTTCATCACTTTTATGAGGGAAGGAAGATTTTTTAACAAATGATACTATAAAAATAAGATTTGATAGAACATAGATATTTTTGCCTTTTAATAGGCTAAACGGAAATCTGATGATCGGCTACTAAATATTTTTATTTTAGCTAAAGAAGATAATTACAATTACAATTTTGGACAAAAAATTTCAATTGTGATGGTGGCTATTTATTTTTAAACGAAACACCTTTCTAAATGTACCGTACAGAGAAAAAGAAGAAAAAATAACAAATTGAGAAGTTCCTCCGCCTCTATTCTAATGGAAATAATAGATTATTGCCCTCGGCTTGTGGTCAAGGTTGACTTTTGTAACAGTTCAAGCCAAGATGATAAATGTGCCAGGAGTGAATCCACTAGGGTGTATGCCCGATGCAATCTTTATCAAAAGAATGAATGGGTTGGCTAGTAAAAGAAGAAAAAAAAAACTGTTGCTGAGGAGAATGACTCAGACAGGCATCGAACTCGGTGAGAAAGAGATGCAAAAAAAAAAACACGTCGTTACCCTAGATTTCCGGCTGCACGCTTCCTTTTGCAAAATGTTTTCAATTCATTTGCTTCATCATTTTCTATCCTCTCCTTTTTTTTGCGTAGGAAAGCTTGCGAATTTTTGAAGGTAGGCCCCCCCTTTCGGTCCCCACTCTAATAGCCCGTCGGGCCATTCCCCTCCCCACCTTGTGGATTTCACGACCTGATTTGCACTGCTTGTCTACGGTATATCTATAAAAAAAAGTTTAAAGAGAGACCAACGGTTTCTGAGCAAGTGTCATCAAACACTTACCAAAATAAATATTTTAATCTTAAAATTTAGTCAAAATAGGCTGGCATATAAATTATATAATAGAAAATATTTTTTTTTTTCATTTATTTATTAAAAACGATTTAAAAAAAAATTCTAAATTAAGCCAACTTTTATTTTAAAAATTAAATTCAATAATTAATAAAATAATCAAGAATAAATTCACGGTTTAGTAATATGTATCATAATTTGATATAATTATGTTAATAAATAAAAAATCTTAAATCTTTATTTTTAAATTGCCAAGTGCAAAGAGAAAAATCGTTAATTTCTTCCTGTGAAGACTATAATTCGTGCTCCAATTTTCCAATGGATTCCTTCCCAAATGACTTCTAAGAATTTTATATAAGCCTAAACCCATTTCAGAATTTAGTAGGAAGTTTGAGCCCCTCTCTCCTCTCCCCAACAAAGTGTCGAAAAATGGTGTCTTTGGGTTTTACTTATATAGCTAGAGTGCAGACCATGTCAATAAAAAATTCCCATGAATAAAATAATAATAATTTCAAATACCTCGTCTAGTGCGGCTTCACTTAGTGCGGACCTGGCTATAGAGTTCACTCAGAGCGGCATTTTAAAGTAACCAATTAAACGAGGTATTTTTGTATTTCTACACTTCTTCCCACTGAAGAAGACCTGCGGCAGAAGTGGTCGAAACCAGTAGGTTCGAGGAGAATAACGAATAAAATACTTATTTTGTATTTTTTTGTTTTTTATTTATTGGACTGCAGGTCCTGCACACCTGCTTCATAAAATGTTTAAGTTCAGAAACAGACAATTAATTATGAAGAAACTTCATTTTCATATATCATAATAATTTCATTATTTTTTGGAAGAATAATAAATAAGTAATATTATGTAAATAAGTTATACATAAAATTTTTAGAAATCATTTGTCACCATTTTGTCGTATCTCTTATTACGTCATTCAGAATTTTGTCACCTACGATTATACCATCTAAGTACGAATGAATAGAGGATTGTGCCAAAAAAATATTAAATGATGTAATGATTCAAATTTAAATATTTTAGGGTAGATACTGACTCGTTGTATTTACGCTCCAATGCTCTATTCAATGAAAACTTTTTTATTTTTCCAAAATATTTCAAAATATATGCGCTAGATAAAAGTTTTTGATATTAAAATAAAATTTATGCGTAAATTCATGACTATAAATACCCAAATGAAATATTAAAAAATGATAATCAAATTTATATATAACAATTTCGTAAATTCACATGTCTTAAAATTTGATAAAATTTAATATAAGGATAAAAAATTTAGATAACTTAAGAAAGTTTCACATCAGAACAAAAAATTTGAGGAGTGGTCAGCCCACGACCTTCTTATAGCTAAAATAATAATAGAGTGGAGGAGCGTCCAAAATTCACGCCTTGCTTATTTTTAAAATTATCTCACTTAAATGACGGTATCATGTAAAATTCTTTTAATAAAATTCACAAATATAAAAGACGTGGCGACCAAATGGCTGTAAAATTCAATTGATCTAGTAAGAGAGGAGTAAACACCCAAAGAATGAGCCTCTATATAAATAAAAACTTAAATTTGTTGAATTGTTTCGGCTTTAATAAAATCAATTTAATGTTATTTAATCAACATCAGAGAAGAACGACACAATACATGTTTTAACTGTGTCATTCATTCTCTTTTTATTTTAACTAATAGGATTTGCTTGGATTTTAACTTATTTTAAATATATATATTTTTAAATATCCAATACAAATGGACGCCATCGATTTTTAATTAAATCTCAAATAAATAAATATATTGTAATTTGAAAAATTTTTATCAAAACAATTTGTTACTCCATCTCATGTAAACAATATTATAATAATAAAAAATTCAAAAATCAATGGTTCTATGGACTATTTGCACAAATAATCCTGAAGGAAATTTTTTATCATCGCCGCGATCGCCAAATTCATACTTGACCTTGAATTTATATTCATATATTTTTTATATGTAGATAAAAGTATTTTCATGTTATTTTATTCTAATTTTATTAAAAAATAAGAATAAATATTGATTCCTTATTATATGGGTCTATAGAAAAATTGTAAAAATCATTTCCTGAGTACAAAGGGGATAGTTAGGGCTCTCGGCCTCAAAAAAATCTCAAAAAAAAGAGGGGGGGGGGGGGGGGGTACTTTGTAAGAGCGGTCTTGATCATGTATATGGATATTATTAAATATAGGATTCGGTCCTTTGGCATTCTTAGGTTCTCAATGTACATACAATACGCTTATTAAGTTTTCTGTAAATTCCCTAAAAAGTTAATGATCCATATTTATAAAATAAATTTTAAAAAAAACTAATTAATTTTTTTTTAATATATTGCTTTTCTACAATATTGAAAAAAAATTAAAATTCAATTCAATTTTAAATCTTTCTCTAAGAAAATAAATCTAGATCCTGGACAAAGAATTTAGTAAAAGGATACTTCTTGGAGCAATATAAAAAAAAATCCATGTTTTTTCTTTTTTCTTTATGGGTCTATTCAACCTGTATAAATTCTTTTATTGGCAGACATTGCCCTGAAGATGAGCCGATAAATAAAGCCCAAAAGTCAGTTTTTCTTTTTTTAATTATTCTACCTGAATCATCTCTCTCTCTCTCTCTCTCTACGACCTACAAGTCATTATTTTTAAATATCTCATTCTTCTTGCAAACAATTTTTTTAAATATTAAATTAATTAATGTAATATTTGAAATTATAATTGTCCAGTTTACTTTGAAAAGAACATTTTATTTCCTTTTAAAGAAGAGAAAAGACAAGTCAGCCAAAAATATAAATTTAGAGGTGAAACATCTTGTAAATAAAAATTAATATATTTGAAACATGTTTTCGTTTTATTTTTTCGGCATCTAGGGCATATTTACAATTTATTTATTATAAGGCCTATTTACTTAATAATTGGTATTCATCTAATTTATATAAATTCAACGCTACATTAATGTGAAAACTGTGACTGTGAAGATTAATAATCTTATTTATAGAAGGGCAGGTTCAACCAAAATAAATAAACCTTTATATGCTTTTTTGGATCTCAGAGACAAATTTATTATCTCATCATTAGTTAGGGCATTTGCTCATCGAATTAACTGCCAGTTTAGACCCTGAGTTGACCGGAAGTGAAAAAAATTCGAAATTTCTAACTCTCTTATTTAACGAAATTCGCTTTTTTTGCACCTTCGGTTTATATAATTAAGAAAAAAAACATATTTTTTGTTCATGCACGCATTATGTAAGTATGAATTGATAAGAGCCTAATTTTTCTTTGTTTAGGGACGTCTGGAACTCTTAAAACGCCCTTGTATATAAATTTGTCTCGGAACGTCGCCGAGATCAAAAGGCATATAAAGGCTTTTTATTTTGGCTGAACCTGCCCTTCTATATTTAAGATTGATAAATATCCGTTTAGGCGGGAACCTAACCTACATTTCCAGGTTTGCAATGCAGATCTTATTTCCATTTCAGAAGGCCAATGCCTTGGATTATATAACATATATAAATTTATTTATAAAAAATTTGAGAAGCAATAGTATTATTTTATATTATACAAAATTTCTTATTTTTGTTTACCAATATCGGTTTTATGAGGGGCGGGGGAGATCGAGCAATTGCCCATAGGCCAGCGGTAAAACATGAATTCTGTAAAAATTAAACATAGGTAATTAAGTAAGAAAATGTACCGTCCGTTCAGCATGGGGTTGAAAATGAGGATACAAGAAAATAATAATATAAAATTTTTTACGGTAAAAATTAAAAAATTATTGTACTAAAAACTGATTTTAATTGTATTTTTTTATTCAATGAGCTAAAAATTTAAAAATATTAAATAATTTATATTTTATCAATTAATTCATTTTTGGGCCTTAACTAATTTGTATATAAAATTTAGTTATATTATAGTTTTTTATATTATTATGTAACTTTTGCTTTCCATTGCTTCTCTCAACTTTAGATAATGCAGCGACCATGAACATTTCAAGATTATGATCAAAGAGAAATTAAAATTGTCCAAAGATTAAGGAGAAATTAATAAGTGAATGGCTATTATAAAGAAATTTTTATCTGTCCAAAAAAAAAAATAACACGGATGTGTTATGATGATTTTATTTCGCTTATTTAAATAACCTACAAAAATTCAAATAAAATTTAATTGAATCGTCTTTTAAATGTCTTTTATTGATATTCAATATTGAGAGTTTTTGGTTTGCAACGTAAGTAATGACGTAAATGTCAAAAAAAATTTAACAACATTAGATAATTTTATTATTTTTACCTGATAACCTGTCTTTTTTCGCATAAAATTGATTAATTACTAGTTTGATTAGATTGACCTATTTGTATTTTTTCTATTTTATATTTGGACAAATTAGCACAGATGTGAATTGAGATAGGGTGAAGTTAGGTCAGTTCACCTCCAATAAATTTTTATTATAGTATTATAGGATTTGGTGAATTTCAAAGGTCAAATCCAAAATGTTCCTCTTTTCACACCTTGAGCCTATTTAGGTTTATTATTCTTTCTAATTGGCGATTTGGAGAAGAAATTATCAAACTAACATTTAAATTAAAATAAAATAAACAAATTAAAAATGCATTAGATATACTAATTCATAGACATATAGGTATTGATTTTTAATAAATTTAATTTTCTGGAACAAATTATTAATAACATTGACCTCAATGAACGTATCGTAAAACTATCAAAGAAAAAAATAAATTTTTATTACAATTAAAATGACTCGACTTTAAAGAATTTTTTTTAGTTCAAATGAAAATTAATTATTATATAAAATCGATTAAAGGTTGTCTAATTACCAGACGGCTTTGATATTTACTGCATATCAAATGAGAAAATGCTTATAATATTCGATTAGGTAATAAAGAAATTATCTGAAATTTTTAAAGGAATTTTGAAATTTTTTAATAATAAAATTTAAATTAGAAATATTTCATCTAATCTGATAAGATCTTGGCTTATTTTAGAATAGGAAAAGACTACCAAAAATTTAATTATTTTTGAACTACATGGCAATAATAATAAAATATTCACTTCATTTGAAGCGGATCCCCTCTGAATGATAAAATGTATTTAAATTAATGACCTGGCAATTGGCTTAAATAAATATGGAAGCTGATGAATGTAAATAATTTATTATACTTTGTAATTATGTATTGACGATGGCTTTATCCTTCCATATTTATGTTATTTAATTTATTATTTATATTTTATTTTATTGGCTACCAATTAATTTTTCCACTCAGAACAGGGAGTGAACTACTGACCTTTAGATCATAAAACAAGAATTATATCTCCGCTCTAAGGGACAAGAGCTTGATCATTAATTGAAAACTTACAAATAAAATTTGGCTTCAATTTGTCAACAGACTCATAACTTATTTACACACATAGAGACCAGTTGTTTTGACTGAGAAGATCCGTTAAATCTCAATTTTGAAAAAAATCACGATTACCAAACTTTCCTATATAAAATTACATACAACTCTTTGAGTGTTATGGGATTGTAAAAAAATAATTCTTTAAAATTCCAAGAAAAATTAAATTTTAGAAAAAAATAAAAATAATTAAAATAATTTGGTAATTTTAATCAAAATAAAATGTATAATTACCATAAACGCACAACCAATTATAAAAATCAAGGTTTAATTTATTAACTTTTCTTTTACATTTTCTTATATTTTTTTTTTTTTTTTTTTTGATATTTTTATAAATTTATGTTACAATAAATTAATGATATCATTCTAAATATCTTATTATTTAAAGGCTCCACAAGTATATGCACCCCCGTCTCTCATCTCCATCAGATTTACTAAAATAATCGGTTAAAACATTTCATATTAGTTAAATAAATATTTTTAAATAGTGGCAATAGCAGTAAAGACCTATGTCCAAAATAAGATCTTTTTAGATCGGATTTCTCCTCCCAAAAATATTTCTGTATTAAAATATTTTTTGTTAAATCCAAAATATACGAATTTCCACCTAATATGTTTTTTAAAATTTCTTCGGAAAGATCAAATTATCCAAATAATGAAATTATTATAAATTATATATTTTATATTATATACAGAATATATATGGCCAATCAGTTTACCTATATAATTTTATTACAATGTTTCAATATTCCTGTTTTTTATTTGATATTTTAATTCTTAGATAATATAAATATTTTAGTCGGTGGTCCTGGAAGAAAAACAGCCACTGAGATCATGTTAAGCTAGGTCAAGTTTTGCTGGATCTCGGAAAGGTGGCCTCCTAAAAACAAGAGTTGAATGATCACTGAAAATCATCGATAAGTTATTTTCTTATAATAAATTGTACATATATAGTTAAGATGAACTCAGCAGCCAAAATTGATGTTAAATTGAAAAAAATAAATAAGAAGATATCTTAGATCTAGACGATGGTGATCACGCAGTTAAATGTTTTTAATTGTAAATATTCCCTATTTCAAAATATTTACTATAGACAGCGCTTGTTTTTGTTAAAACTGCTGGATCACTGATAAGGATTATACACCAGTTGTTTTAGTTTTTGAAGAAAAGTTTGTTCATTTTTAATATTATATATGATTTTTCACATATTTGATGTTATTTTAAATGCAAACTGACTTTTGGGCCACCCTATATATTATATTTTTTTTGAACAAAAATAACCAATAATAATCAAATAACAAAACAAACACAAATATTCGAGAATTGGTATTTATTATGTAAAAAAATTATAAGTATAAAGTTATTATCCGTAAAATGTTAAATTTTTCTCTCCATAGTCAATAATTTTAAAATATTCTTTTTAATATAATGAAGAGTTTAGTGAACGTGGAAAGTCATGCCAATCCAAGAGTAACCAACTTTCCCCAGGATTCCCTGTCCTACGTCAATCTTAAGAATATTGTACTAGATAGACATTTTTAATTAACTCTTTATTTTTTTCTCTCTCAGACATTCTGACCTACTAAGAAATTGCATATTTAAGGAAAGCGGAGAGAGAAAAAATTTTTTCACTTTGAATAAAGTAAAAAATAAACATTTCCAAGGTTGTCTATTAATAAATTCTAATTTTTTTTTTATTTAGTTTCTTTTCACATTTTCTATGAGTAAATATTGACTAATTTGCAAAAACAAAAAATAAAAAGATTTCTCCCGAATTTTATAAAATTCTGACTAAAAAAAAAATAATGCAAAAGTCAGCTCTGCTATGGGCCTCCTCCATTATATAGCTATATTATATTGTACAGTGGTAAGCAAAAGTTTTTCCCTATAATTAATTATGCTCGGAAATATCTCAAAAATTGTATTGTATTAAATCTCTAAAAATTAGGGTCTTCATTTTAATATTTTATTAGTAGGCTATGTACCTTAGAGAAGAGCTAAAGCTCTTGCCTCTTTGAATGTTTCCTGTCCATAACGATAAAATTTATTTAAATTATATTGGCTACCAATTTAAATAAATATGAATTCTATATAATGGCGCAAAAGACTAAAAGAAAATAAATATTTTATTAGGAAGGAGATTAAAAGAGTTAACATTTTCTAAAACCCCAAATGAAGCTGAGGCTTATATTAATTGGAAAAAGTCTCATTTAAGGGAACAATTTTTCCACTTTCTGCACAACCTAGGGTGAGAAAACTTTTTCATTTTCATGATTAGTAATTTTATAGGCATAGAAATTTAAATTTCATATATTTTGAGATATTTTTCTATTGAACTCAGGGCTTCTCACACTTTAGAGATCAGTAAAGTCATGTTCAAGATAGTGATATTGAAGTAACAAAAGAAAGCTTTCCATATTTTAAGATTAGTTATGATTGTTAAATAATTTTTTTTTTAAGTTAATTAACATTTACCAATGACAGTTTTAAAAATCACAGATGGTCATTAGTGTAGTGTTCTTAATGCGCTTGTGCATTTTTACTTTGCATCGCCAAGTGCATTAAAGAGGATGTGAAGCAGCCAAAAAAAAGAGTCAAATCATTGTTTGTTTGGTCAGCGGTGTAACCCAGAAACCCAGAGAGGCCCGGGGCCCTCTACTGAGCCCCTTCTTAAAAGAAGAGCCGAGTCCCGTTCTATGCAACTCTCACGGCAGTGCTGCGCTGCACTTCACAGCGCTTATAATTTGGCAGATATTAACCTCAAAGTAGCACACTTTAATCTTGTAGTTGCACGAAATTAAACTCGAATCGAGGCTTCTCTCCCAAATCTAATCTAATATATATTATATAAGATCAACAACGTCTGTTTTCTTGGGTTTTGTTTTTCTCGAAGGAGATGGTGCGATTTTTTTACTAGAGTAAATATGAATAAACAAAAACCTTAGGAACCGGTTTTTTTTATGATCTTTGAATTTGTATATATTATATATGCAATTTTATTTGGCTATATCAATTTCTTATTGGAAATTTCGTCATCGTAAACGTACGTACTTCCCTAATTTGTTTTATTTGACGTACTTTTTGATGGAATTTTACAAATATTTTTTTTTAACTTATATTTTACATTTTTTTTTCAATAATCTAAAGCACGATTATGGAAAAGGAACTAGCATCTCTATTTTTCTTGCTCGGAATTTTGATTTCGTTTTAAATTGAATTCTTCCTATAATATAGAAAATGATTTATCTTGGCGATAGTTCGCCTATAGTAGTAAAATGTGTCTATAAGATGGTTTTTAGATAATTTGTTTTGATTATGTCTTTCAATCTTATTATTATAGTCATTTTAATAAATAAAGAACAGATATTACCATTGTTGATGCACTGCCGAATTAAAATCCAAAAGAGACGTTTGTCCGAAAAACACAGAGAGAGAGAGATCGTCCCAACATCCCCGTGTTATCACCCTTGTGACTAGTAGAACTAATCAATTCCTTTATAATTGATTTATTAATTTGCATTTTACTATTATCTATAATAGATTATTTAATAATTGCTTTTGTAATATTTATTCATTATTATTGAGTGATTGATTGTGATTTGGCTTCCAAGTCTTCTTGTATACATCCATGCTACGATATTCTTAAAACTTAAAAAAAAAATCCCCCTGATTAATAGTTAATTAATCATGGGAATTTTTCCATATCTAAGTTTTTGACATAATTTTGATATGTGAGAAAGAAAATAGGCTATCTCAACCTAATTTTATTTATGCATTTTACCTAATAATATTTTTATTCAAATATGATAGGATAAATTATAATAATTTTCTTAAGGAAAATATTTAATTTATTGATTTTTTTAAATTTTATAATTAAGCTACTACGCATTCAAATATTCCATATGAACGAATATTTAAAAAATTTTGTTTTCCTCTTTACAAATTCTACGAATTGTTTAGTGCGTAAATTTTAAATTCCACGTGATGTTTTATAAATTTTATTTCAATCTAAATTTGTACAATATGGAACTTTTGTCATTTAAAGTTAAATTAATCATTTTACTTTCCCGTACTCTTATATATAATTAGTATGGGGAAAGTATTATGCTCAAGAAAATCCCATAATTTTTAAAAATATCTATGAGTTTCAAGTCAAAAGAGCCTCAAAAATGCAAAAAATATTAATGTGCGTACATTACTGTATATATGTGTGAAGCTTATATTTTGGCACTCTGGAATCGCTTATCAGGAAAGGATAAAACAACAACTTTATAGCACTAGAAGCACTTAAGAAGGTTTTAAAATTTGAAGTTAGTCGGTCCGTAGGAGGGCCCCCCCCCCCCCAATATTTATGGTGCACCACGATTTTCTCAGTATCCGCTAAACCAAATCTTTTGAACCTCGGTTATATTAATTAAGATGTCTGTATTCAGCTTTAGACCACAAACCCTTTGAGTGGAAACGATTTTTTTCTAAAAAACAATAAAAAAATTGGATATAAGATAACATATGTGATCATAAAGAGAAAGCTCTTAGGAATTTTATTTAAACTCTTTGACTTTATTTTTCTTTTATTTATTATTGTTTATTTAAATTATTTTTCTAATTTATTTTTTTGTTTTTTAGTCTTTTTGGCATCTGAGGCCATCATAGGCTTGAAACATATTTATTTTAATTATGATTCAATTAATATTCAAACAACATAACCTAAAAATATCAATAAAAATCTACATACATGGCTTAGGTTGGTTGAGCCCCATCTTATATTCCCAGAGGATAGCTAAAAAGTAAGGGAAATTACTTTGCTTATTTTTTAATATTTTAATAACTTGAGAAGTTCAATTCTAATACCAAAAAATAACTAATTCACATTTAAAATATTCATATCGTCTATAATTTATTATTTATTATTTTTTGAATACAAATAATAGTTTGTAAATTTTTAAAAATATCTATGAGTTTCAAGTCAAAAGAGCCTCAAAAATGCATCGGTAGATTTTAATTTGGACTTTTATTAAAAAATAATTATATTTGCCAAATATCGAAATTTGTAGTTTGCCTATAGGATTATTGTTACACTTATTGGTCAAGGCCAATTTTTCGCCAAGGTAAATATGAAGAGGGGAGGTCTCAATTGCCCCCTTTCATTTATTCATATCAATTGTAATAATAATATAAAACTAATAAAAAGCTCATGTTAGTGAACTAATTCACTCCAATTTAAACAAATTTTTAGCTAATTTCAATTAAATATAAAAGCAGATGGGTTACAAAATTTAACACGAAAATTTAGAGAAATTCAAAAAATGAACTCAACTAATATTGCTTTTGAATTCAATGAAATTTAATAGCTCCATATTTAATGGAATTTTTAAGTTAATATTTTAAAAAGAGATTAAACCTTTGGGCTTGCTTTTTATTTAAATTTTTTTTTATTCCCGGTCACTTAGAAATCAATTTGTCCATCAGGAAATTAGAAAGTGGAGAGGTAACATTCTAATTACAAATTTAAACACTCGCTAATAAGAAAAACATACTGTTTTTTGCCTAAAAAAAAAATTGACAAACTCGGGAATAGCCAGAGCGTGGGTTCCGCCCTCCTTGATCAATACCTGCTCTGCATTTTCATAAAAACTCGAGTAACTTTTTTTCCCCTAGTTTCACTAATATTTTTTTATAGCAAAAGAGATTTGTCATTCAAATAGAGAAGTGAAAATAAACGATTATTTGTTTCTTCAATTCTATTCAATTCATTGGACCATATAGGTTCATCTACTGACTGGTTATTTAAGTGAAGTGCATTCGTGCACAAAACTCACACCTCCAACATAGCCGTCATCTCACAGTAGTTAACTATCAAGTAGCTTTATTTCCTTTCGCCAATTCCTCCAACCGAATATTCATCCTATGTAAGTTTACTAAATTTCAATGTTATAAATATAAATAATAAAAGATATATGACGGAATATTAAAACATTCAGGTTGTTGTATTAGAGAAAATGATTATAAAAAATTAATTTTATCAAATAATGTTCAAAGAAAGGTAATAATATTAGAGAAAAAATACAAAATTTCACGAATTGGAAATGGAGGGGAAAAAATTTGAACCAGGACGGCAAGATCATAAAGAGATGGCGAGATAGAGGAGGTGAAAGAGGGGGGAGGACAAAAAAGGAAGGTCAAAGGGGATCCATGTCCAAACAGTCCTAGTCACTCTATATCTGACGATATTCATAAATTATTTAACAGATCATATTTATTAAAGTTGCTGCTGGGATAGAAACTGAACCAACAATTCTAGATTTCATACCATTTTTAATCAGTAGACAGACGAATTATAAATTTGGTTTTTATTAATTAATATTTTCAAGAGTTGAATTGGTACCTGATCGGAAATTCCCTAATAAATAGCTACTTTTAGTCTACGATAATTTTAAAAGGAAATGTCAAATTCAAATTAGTTTTTTATACTATAGGCTATAAATAAATTACGGTACATGGAAGTAATAAATGATCTTCTAAACTGTAGTTTTTTTTTTAGTTTAATTATTTCCCTAAAATTTAATCCGTCCGTTGTGTTAATTTAGTTTTAACGAAGATCTTTATTGGATTAGAACTCCTATCGGATTACTCGGAAAGAGCGTTAAATGTTTAATCAATGATAACTACTAAATGAATAAAAAAAATAAATAGGCAATGAAATGGCGGTAAATGAGAGATAAAAATTTTCTAATTTGTAATTTTTTTTTAATATTAATTCAATTTGTTAGAGTGTTAGTGATATGAATTTTTAAAATAATAGTGAACTATTTCGCACTTGTTTAATATGTAAGAAAATTTTGAGTAGTCAACTTTTAAAAAGACATGTCATGATACTCCCATCAAATTACAATGTGCCTCAAAATCAATTTGTTTTTTGTTCCATTTATCAATGTTTCGGAGGGGAGGGAGGAGGCTAATCGTCACCCATCAACAGGACAAAAGTCATAGGTATTATTTTCCTCCCTAAACAATCGTCATAAAAATACAACTACCAAATTGGATGAACCAGTTCGAACTCGTCCGAAACGTCCTGTTAATTTTAAGTTTTTACTTAGCTTCCTATTCTTATTAATCCTGCCTTCTCCTCTATTAGAATAATTATTTATGCCTAATTTATTTTGAGACTCATAGTTAAATGGATTGATGATAATAGTAAATACTACAATTTTACAATTACATAAACTCAAAAATTTACCGGTAGCTTTTCCGTTCCTCGGAATTATCCATCAGAGATTTGAGATCAGGAAAACTCATCCCATTATAATCCCAAAAAGACACATATCACTCAAGAGAATATAGGCAACTCTATTTATGTATTTGAGGATTTAAAGGATTTATGAAAAATAATAGATATTTTTGATAAGATAATTTAAATAAACAAATTAATGTAGCGAATGCGATTAAATAAATTTTGTTTTTCGCCTTGAATCAAAACAAAAACAAGATTCCAATTAAGATCTTAAATCATTGGAAAGCAATCATTAATTTTCATACAAAATAAATTCTTTTTCTATTTAATTTTATCAAAAAAAAAAAAAAAAAAGTTTGGAACCAGTTCGTCACAGATTGCAAGTTTCCTTTTTCTTTTTTTTGAAATGACATTCGAACATATTTTTTTCCCTCTTTCTTTTTCTCCCTTCTTTATAGCCTTGAGCCTCCTCTCTCGTCAAACATAAATTAAACTCATTAATACTCTGAAAACATCGGCATCGTCAAACTTGAAATAATTATACCTCAAAAAAAGGGGAGAAGAGTTTATTAAAACTCGAGTTGAGGGTGTTGAGGCATGTATGCATCATCCCTCTAGTGCGCCTGCTTCGAAATATTGAATTTTATAGGCGCCAAGCTTAGCACAATCTAAAGGGGCTTACGAAAAAAATTTCTATATAGATTACATATATATATATATATATATATATATAAATGTTTCAAAATCAATAGGGGAATGAATTGAAAAACGTAAATAGGAGTTGCTGCCTTGTGGCAATTTTTCTTTCATTGACTCCCCACCATCGTCTCTTTTCCCTGATGGGGTTTATCACCATACATCACATTGATTTAAACAGAGTGAATATTTTCCTATATTTTTCCCTTTTTATTTTTTTTACTCTCTAATGGAACATGCGTTCTCCTATATTCCATTTCTCAAGGTAAATTAATTGAAATTCATTTACATGTTGATTATGCATCTAGGGAACCTATTTTCATTCGTCGTCTTTTTATTTATCACTTTCCACTTTTTTTATGTTTTGATATATGATTTAGCAATCAACAAATTTATTAGATTGAGCGTTAAATAATCATTAAAGTGATTGATTGAATATTGTCGAAGATTTATATATATATATATATATGTTTGTTTGCAAACCTTGATTTTTTTCTTTTTTACTTAAAAAAATGAGGTGAATTTGACTTTTTCTTAGTATGAAAGATATTAAAATTGTGTATTCATTCTTCATTTATTTTAATAAATTAAAAGAGGTTTTTAAATATTCTGGGTAATTAAAAATAAAAATAAAAATCTGCATAATGATAGACTAATTAGGGTTTAAACGTTAGCCGAAATGTCAATTGCAAAAAATTATTTATAATCAAGCTATTCTCGGAAATCCAGATAGGTTTAATGATTTGCCTGTCTTCTATAAACGGAGAAGGTTGGAGATGAGGTTGTGAATGGCTAGGTGGGTTATGGATGAACATTTTTTGACTTTCACAGTTTTACAGTAGAAAAAAGGTTTCTATAATTCCGAAAACACTCTGACCCTACAAACACAAATACTACAAAGGCATTAATATATATTTTTCTTTTACCGAAAAGTTCTGCAACTTAGCTGTACATTTGTTATTTATATTTAACTGAGACCAATGATCTAAAATAATTCCTTTTAAATACACTTATACAATCAAAAAACTATCCCAACCAATAAATCAATAAAAATCTTTAAAAACAATAAACAAAAGTAAATAAATTAATAGTTTTTGAATAAATTAAGGGCCCTGTCCCTTGTTGTAGAGCTAGAGGTTTGGCTCCACGTACAAATAATCAGAGGTTCGCATCCCGTCCTGAGCGACAAAAATTTATTTTTAAATTATATTGGCTACCAATTATTTAATAAATATATAAGAACGGAATCTAAATGGTCTCAAATCCCGAAAAAGGCTTAAAAAATTAATTAATTAATTAATTAATTAATTAAGGACAATCTTTTAAAGAATTCTATTATTCAAATTTTCCGAAGTGAACCAATCCGCTTTAAAATTTTTATTATTTTTCGACTACTTCTGTTATATAAAGAATGAATATATTATTTATTTAAAAGAAGAAAACCGTTTTTCCACACGATTTTAATAAAGAGCAGGGACCAAACCTATATATATTATTTCATATAAATGTTTCTTAATTTGGACAAACTATTGGCAGGGGCCCTGGATTATGATTCAAGAGCGCTCCTATATGTAAATGTTTGCCACAAGAAAGAGAAAATGATGGGGGAAGAATATTGATAAGAGAATGAAATGAATGAATGAATGAAATTTTTTTTTTATTCTTTGTAAAATGTTTTGTTTTTTATATTTTCAAAATATTTTTGAATAATTATTCATGCTGCTCATACATTTAATATTTATTTAAATACCTGGAGATAGGAGATTAGCTTTGGAAAGTGATGTGCAAACAGAGGAATTGTCAGAGGAAATAAGCCAGCCAGGTTATTTGAAATGTTTAAGGAATCCATTGCCAAGCAGGAATTACAATTATTAGCATGGGTTAATAGATAGCGAATTAAAGCATTTCTCGATAGCACAAATAAAAAGACTATAGGAATGTTCTACTGGCACGGGTGGCAACTGCATCGGGAAAGAACTAACGGAAAATAAGGGGGGGGGGGCAAAGATTCTTCTTTTTGAACATCCTTTCCTCCTCAAATCGTCTAGATACCATGAATTTCAAAGGATTTTTCAAATGAAAATATATTTATAAAAATAAAATTATGAGCCCTAGTGCTTACATTTTAAAAACAATAGTTTATTAAGATAAGTCACAATAAAATCTAGCTAGGGCGCATTTTCCGTTTCAATATAGGAATTTTAATGTAATAAAATTATGGAAAATATAATTTTATACGAGCCAAATTGTTCTCAAAAAATAAATGAACAAAAATCTCCAAACTCTGCAAATAACGAATTTAAATTTTTAAAAAGGATAACTCAAAGTCAAGATAATTTCTATAATAATGGCTGTGATGTAATTTCATAAAGATTGGACCGTTAGCTGAGAAGAAATAATTGAAAAAAGAAAAGCTGCATTTCTCATTTCTGTTCCAATCTTTATCAAACAAAGTAGGAATGCTTAATTAAAATAAAAGAGATTGGGAAAATAAAAAGTAGCGAACCAAGTTCCGTCAAGCAAAAAGCAGAATTTAGTGAATTGACAATGTAAAACCTCAGTACCGCTGCAATGGTAACCGACTCGATAAGCCTTAGAAATTTTAAGCAGAACGAGAGGAGGGGAAATATTCTACTTTCGACCCTTCTTTACTTACTAGGCATTCTCAAATCCTCAAATGTTTCTTCCAACTAATTAAGTTATTTAATTTAAAATGTTGTGATTGTACACTAAAAATATTTAAATTAAATAAGGTATTAATTGTGTAATGTGGTCTCATAAAGATATTTTTATAAATGCTGTGCCATCTTTTATTTAAAACCTCTAATTAACTTCCAACCTTCATATTAATTTTTCATTATGAGATATACACAATTGTTTTTTTTTTTATAAGAACTTGAAGAAGGCCGCAAGAAATCGCCCTAATCATTGTCTTTTGTCATAATAATTACAAACTTAATAATAAATTTCCATTGTCTCTTTCATTTTTATAATAATCAATTATATGGACTTTTTTTCTTCAGGATTAGGGGCTAATCTGACCTACTTTATCAGTGATGGCAAATCTCAATCAGAAAAATAAACCTTGAGTCACCAAGGTCAATTTAGAAAAAAAAATTAATTTTTTAATAATTCATAAAAATTTCGGAAAAAACGTTTCCTATATTTTTTTACTTATTCCAAGAACGTCCAAATTAGCATAATTAAGTAATTTCTTGTAAAATTACGCACTATTGGTTTTAATGGATTTTTTATATATATAATAAAATGTGACAAATTTAAAATATATTAGTTAATATTTCATGGTCATATTTAGTTTAGGACCGAAATAAAAGAAATAGATCCCCTTGCTGGTTAAGACCAGGTTTTTGAAAGATCGTCGTTCCAATTTTAGTATATGTACCGGGGAAGCGAGTACTGAAAGATAGTCATTTATTAATGGCCGATATAAGGAAAAACTTCATCCGTTATGGAGATCACGAGGCCCGTCTAAGTTTTTAACACGCTTATATATTGACAAGCTATCTTTTTTTACTTTCTCTTATCTATATATGATATATAGAGAGAGAAAGTATTGCGATCGCAAATAATCGCAAAAGAAAACGTTTTTTCATTTTTGAGAAATCTTGTTCACAGACAAACACACACACACACACACATATATATATATATATATAGAGAGAGAGAGAGAGACAAGCAGACCATTTTGCGAGACACATTTTTTAGACTCACTAGACCTAAAAAAAAGTCTATTTTTGTTGAAATCTTGACAGTGATTTTTTTTTGCGATCCCAATACTTTCTTAATATATATTGATAAGATATATATATTGAAAAGAGAAAGTAAAATGGGAATGGCCACCAAGGTTAAAAATTTTAATGAAATAAAATTTTACTAAATTATTTAATAAATTCTAACTGACTTGAAGGAGGTCTCTATCAAAATCTAAACGTCATCTCACTAAATTATATTTTTCTTAGTCTTTTCTGCTTCATAATACATTCAGATGATATGATAATTATATTTATAAACATCTATCCGTCCATATTTATAAAAATTAATTGTTCTCCAATATAATTTAAATATCCTTTAAGACGAGAAGCCCACCACTGACCGTTAGATCATGAAGCAACCTCTAAGGATAAATTATATTTAAAGGAATCTTGCTTTATTTGATGTATGTTCAATTTTTGGAGCAATAGATAAAAATTAGCTATATTTAAATTTTTCTATTTGATATTTTTATCATGTTTTTACATATAACATCAACAAAACAGAATGAAAAAATGCTGAAAAAGTAAAGTAAATATTATTATTACTTTCGTATTAAATTTAAAAGCGCTCTTCAAAGTCCTTATTGAAATTTCAATATCAAAATTTTATATTTTTCTATTAAAGAATCATACAACATTAATATGATTTTATTTTTATTAATATCAATAAAATATGCAAAGAAACCCTAATAATGGAGTTAGAATTCTACTTTTTTAGTGTTCAACTTTTGCAACCTGTATATTACCATTTTATTACGAATAATATATTCTTTTGAAGTTCCCCTTCGTTCAAGTGAAAAATTTTCTACTATTTATTCAAATTAAAAATTTAGGTGAATCTTTTTGCCTTCTAAAGAATTGATTATTTTATATAAAATATATAAAATAATCAAAGAATTATATAAATTAAATGTATAGCTATACTGGTATAAGAAACTAAAAGGTTCACTATGGACAAATGACAGGGTTTTGGATAAAATCACTCAAATGGAAATAGACCTACTACCTGCTAATAATTTTCTCAAGTGACATGATTTTTTCAAAATTAAAATCTTTGTATTTATTATAGTTTATTTTGTCTAAGCTCTACAATAGGCTCAATAGGTTTCCTAATGCGAAACCAAAAGGAAATAATTTTTCTCGTCAAGGCTCCTCTAATAATATTTATATAATAGTTCCTAAAAAGAAATAGATAAGAGAGATAGATAAGGTAAATGTTTTTCTTTTTTTGGAACTTTAAACACTCACCTAATTAATTTCCTTATCAGTTCTTTTCATTTATTAAAACAGTAAATAACTAATTTTAATAAAACAGAAACATTGACCGCTATAAGCGGCAAAAGTTGAAGAAGGGTTACTTATCCCCAATCATCACTCGCTTGAATTTTTCATTTGACCTTTGTTTTTGTATTTAAAAAAAAAACTATCTCCGTGGCTCCCGTCTGGCTGATCAGTCAGCCTCCTCCCCTCCCTTCCCCTCTTCATTATTCCGGCAAGATTAAAAAACAATAAATATACTCGACTGTTTCATCAATAAAAATGCTAAATTTTTAGATCTAATTCATATATATATTTAAATTAAATGTGAAATAAAGATTTTATACGATTAATTAATGTTCTTTAAAACTAAATTTTCATTGAATATTTTATTTTTATTCAAAGATTTATTTTAATTTTATTTAAAGATTGTTCTATTTCCTACATATTAACGAAATCAAGATAGGGGAAAAAAAGTTTTGTGGCAGGGACCAAAAAGTAATAGGTGATACACCATCAACTCAGAGAAAATTATGATCCGTTTGAGCTATGACACCTCACTTAAGAACTATTATTTAGTATATAATACTTTTCTAAGTAGAGCAACGATTGATCTGGTCAACTTCATCTTGATAATAATTATATCAAAATAATGATAAAATTTTTGATAAATTCGAAATTAATTCTTTAAATGGATTTAGAAAAGAATCCTTATTTTAAACTATTTATTTATTATAAATCATTAGTTTTAAAATAGACAGATGATAGTAAAGATTTTATGCTTATGAATGAGATATGATGCCGATGATATAGCATAGAAAGTTATTCCCAAGGACAAACTAGTTGCCTTATAAGCAGGCCACTAGAATTGATGGATTTTGTCCCCTTGAAATCAAAATTTTTTCTTTAATTTATAATACACTAGTGCATATAAAGAAGGAGAGAGAGGGAGAGACGATTACATTTACTTCCCAAATTCCAACACGTTATTATAAATTAGCAAAATGAATGAAGTATAGATGTCTAAATTAAAGACTGAGAAAATAGAAAATAAATTTGTTTTCAATGTACTATCAATTGACTTGTATGTTGCATTTGAAATGAAAAATATATTTGCTTGGTAAAATAAATATGAGTTAATAACAATTGCCTTTAAATATCATATATCATCTATAAAGGGTTGCAAAAATTTCTTGGTGTTTGGTTGCAGACAACCTAAATGAACAGCTTACAAATTTTTCAATGTTGCTGCGGCAATTATGCTTGAGCAATAGTTAATTTCTAGTTTAAAAGAAAATGCGTTTCTCAACCTTTTTGGCTTGCGACCTAACTTGATCATTTTCTCGCTTTGACGCAAAGTTGCAGTTACCATTTCGCGACTCTGAGGTTGAGAAACACACGTCTTCTCTAACACAGCACTATATCGAAAATGTCTTCAATGAGTTGGTCATTTGGGTTGTCAACCTTCCTGCAACCAACTAATTTTGAAGCTACAATGGTGGCTATGAAGAATATTTATATAAAAGGGCACGTGCAGCCAAAAATAAAAAATTTTGGAGATGTTTCGAGACAAATATAGCATTAGTCCATTCTAAAAAATATACCTATTTTACAGTCATAATTTGAAATACAAAAATAAAGGAATTTAATTATTAATGAAAACTTACGATCAAATATCAGAAGTTTGGGCAAATTTTATGAACTGTTTTGCTAATAATCACCTGAACATTATGGTCTTACAATCAGACAAATCTAAGTTCTCAGTTGTCATACCAAAAATATCCAAAATATGAATAGCAATTTGGCTGGTAAAATAAAAAAATGTCTATTTCTTTTAACCGAAATAATAAATTCGAAGAGAGAGAGTAAATAATTACATTTTTGTCAATGATAAAATTTTGCTCATAATGCGAGAATGCATGGGCTTGTTAAAATTCCTAATGACGAATATCTTAATAACCTATAGACCCGTTATTTCAACTAACCCAAATGCCAATTTATCTAAATATCTTAGCTAAATTTTAAAACACTTAACAAGTGATTACGAGTTAGAGTTAAAATATTCTTTGGATATCAAGAACAGACTGGAAGGAGTCCGAATCTCAGAAGGATTATACATTTTGGGGTCCTTCGATATAAAAAAAAATTATATTTCTTTACATCCCAGTGGAACTTAGAGGAATATTGGTCACACCTCCAAAGACACACTAACTTCTTTCCCTAAATTTAAAGAGGCTCTTGATTTATGTCTGCCGTCTAATTATTTCAAATTTAACAACAAAAATTATTTACAGCTACAAGGCCCATAGGGGTTACTTAAGTCCCAAACCTGCTGACAGGGTATCCAAAAAGTTTTACGATACTCATGGCATTTATTATTTTAATACTACAATATGTTGATGATATCCGGTTAAATAATAATTGTAAAAAGAAAAACAAAAAATTTAATATTTTGTATATTTTTGATATTTTTAAAAAAGGAAAATTAATTATTTCTTATTTTTTAACTTTGAATATTTTAATTGAACATTATGATATAAAATAATATTTAAAACATTTGAGATAATTTTTTAGAAAAATATTTATATTAATAATTCAATCATTTTTAATTGGGAAAATTTGTTTTAATAGAAATGCTATAACAATACATTTTAAAATGTCTGGCCAAATGGCAAATATCGGAGGCCACGAAAGTTAGGAAGAAGAAGAATTGGGAAAATTCACTAAAAAAAATAAATACGGAAATATAAAATTTCGGATTTATCCCACAGTCGAAATATTCTCTTTGTAACTTTCTGTTTTTAATTTGGAAGGTTTATGAAGTACCAACTAATTTCTGCAACTCTTGGTATAGCATCTAAGTGTTTAGGACAAGCAACTGACGGGTCAGGACAAAAAATATGTTCAAAGTATAAATGAAATTTTATTTTTTTTATAATTCTTATTTTTCTCTCGCGTGGAAATGAAGGTTTTTACCGAAATTGATGTGATCTAGTGGCTAAAAATATTAATAAATAAAGTATCAATCAAAAGGGATAAGGATATATACTTGGTACACTTTATTTGCACTTGAGTTCCTTATAAATTTATGTGGTTTTGACCTTTATTTGTGAGAATATTTTTTACTCTTACTACCTTTGCTGTGTCTGCGTTCCAGTAAGAGATCTAACAATATTTTTCAATTTTTCCCCTTTAATTTCATTTGTTTTAATCAATCATTTGTACCATATAGAGACCATAGTAAAGCACTATTAAGGGAGAAAAACAACTCTTCTACCAACGAATTATCTTTACTCTATATTTGTATCAAAAAATTTTTCAGCTCTTCAAAAGTTCTGGGAAAAGATTTTAAAAAAACTTTATCTTCTAGAAAATATCAATTATATTAAGACTTTGGTGTTCAATCAAGGGAGGGACGATTTGTCGTCTGAATATTATTTCTGTACAC
>JAAAKE020057553.1:0-25743 GCA_010014785.2 Anisolabis maritima
GAGTATAAAAGTTTAGAAGAAAAAAACTTTACTCTTTTTACTTTTACAAATTTTTTTTTTTTCAAATATTAAGTTTCGTAAGAAACACTCCAAAATTAAATTAAAAAAACATTTTATTAATTTAGATTACTATTTCTCGATAATGAATCCATGACCGACGAGGGGACAATAAATTTGACCCGAAACGTCTCAATATTCAGTAAGCATCCTTTGGCTGCTTACCTTTTATCCTTCACAATCTGAATTACTACTACATCGATCATATATAAACTTGTAAATTAAAAATATAAATATAATAGTATGGGCTAGGGTTCTCAATCTTTTAAAAATCGCGGCGCTCTTGGAACGGCCTTGGCACCCTCAACGTAGTACAATTTTTTAGTGACGTGAACACAAATATAAATAAAATTTCTAAATATTGATGATATTACAATTTTTTTTCCGTCCTTATTTATTTATATTAATTGGTAGCCAATATAATATAAATAAATTTTTGTCGCTCAGGACAGGAAGCGAACCACAGACCTTTGGTACGTGAGCCGAAACCTCAACCTCTACTTGGGATTGGGCTATAATTTATTATAACTTTTAACTAATCTTTCAATTTCTAAAGAAAAAATTATTTTTCCTTAAGATTTCGTAACGCCGATATAAGTCAGTGAATGTATCAAAAGGCGCATAATTTAGAAACATCAGGTATGGACGATGAAATTTCAAATTTGATTATTATTTTAGCCTGTACGTTTATATTGTATTAATTATATTATATTAAGCTTCTATAACTTTTGGGTTTGCAGATTTGACTAAAGAAAACACATTGAATTTTTTTAATTTATATAAGTTTCAGTAAAAAAAAAAAATAATTTTGCGAGTATATTTTTGTTGTAACTCACAATATATGTTTAATAAAATATAATGCATATTAATAAGAAAATTATTTAAAAAAAATTTAATATTTTCTCTTCATGAATGTAAATCTAAAATGATCTGATTGATTCATTTCTATCTACTCACATTCCTAGCAGATGAACCGACATTCTAAAATGTTGATGTGTTTTTCTTTAAAACTCAGAAATGATCTTGAATTTATTTTTAAAAAAATAATTCAAGATTGTTATTTATTTTACTCCAGACTTTTTCTCTTAGTTTATTTTTGTTTTAATATTTTAAATCAGTTCACCTTCAAAAAGTTTAACTTTTAATAAGAAATAAAAGGAAATCAAACGGAATTAAACTTTCTAATAACGTATTATCACAAAATGTCTTTTTCGTCAAAGCTTTAATGATCTTTTAAGTGTTAAATTATTCAAAAATTATCAAAGAGCGAATTGTTATAAACAAATATTTTATACTTCGTTGGGTACAAAAATATATATATTTTTTTTTCTGTTGTTTTTAAATGTTTTCAAATACATTTGTATAAAACTCTATTTCAAAAGGTTGGAGAGGTGAGGTTTATAAAAAATTTTCTATTATTAAATTTCAATTTCTTTTTTTAATTAATTTTTACACATTTTCTTTTTTTATTGTGGGGGTCCCTTTATAATATTTTAAGGTTTCTTTTTCAATGAGGTCTTTTGTGCGATATATTGGAATTGTTATAATTAAAAAAAAAAAAAATAAAGAAATTTTTTTGTCCAAAAAATTTCCCGATTACAGAATTTTATTTAAATAAAAGATACGAATAAATAGATGCTAATTAGATTTTATATTAACTAACAGACATAAAAATACTCATAATTATTAAAAAATCCCTTCGGATCATTGTCTTTTTTCAAACAAAAGCTATAAGCAAAATACATACATAAAATCTTTATTGGAAATATAAGGAAATAATTTATATCAAATTATCCTAGGAAAATATTTTATTTTGGTATCCCATAAAATCTTATTCTATAATAATATATATTACAGCTGCATAAAATATTTATTAGTATTTAAATGGACAAAATGAACTAAAATCACTCACAGTGACAAAAGAGATGTGTTATTTTCATTTTAACTTAATATCTTTCTCTTCTTGAACCTAAAAATATAAAAGGATAATAATAAATAAATAAAGTTTTCAAGGTTTGCTTAAAGTGAATGGATGACGATTCGAGCTAGGACTGATATTTTTAGCTCCACCTTTTGATCCTTCCTCTATCGACTAAGAAAAAGGCATGGAAAGAAGAAAGCTTCTAATTATTAAAGTTAATACCATGGGAAGCATAAATTTGTTTATTTTTACTTACTGGAAGGTAGGCAACACAAAAGACCAATCATTAATGGAATTTGTCCCAGCGTTCCTTTAGAGCTGACCTCATACACATGCATAGTTATTAATTTCTAGGGAAATTTAACAATTGCGCATGCATAGTTCGCTTTTCATTAATGATTGGTCATTTGGGTTGCCTACCTCAGAAATAACACGAATTAATTTATACACTCCATTGTATATATATATATATATATATATATCGTTTTTTTCTTTTTTTTTTGTCTAGTTGTATAACGACCTTTCTCATTTCTCAACTGAATTAATTTGTGACCTATTTCAAATAATAAAATTTAATATACCTTCAATATATTTTGATTTATTATTCAATTTTGTTTTAAAAATTTCGCCTTTTGCTCTTATGCAACCCAAGATGCGCTAGGAGGGCGTGCGGAATATTTTATGCTACTCGTAGTATTTATAACTCAAATTTCTTAAACCTCAATAAAGAATGCATATAATTTATTATCTTACTCAAAATATTTAACTTGGTTAAAGTTAAATAAAACTTTTTCTTCCTGCGTAAAATTTCTTCTACAAACATTACCAACTTTATATCACGTTCTATAATTAATATTAAATATTTTCATATACAGTATATCTTTATGATAGTGAAATAAAAATAACTTTCCAAAAAGTTTTTTATATCCTTTTCCACCATCCAAACTATAAAAATTACTTTTCATCTCTGATTGAATTTTATTGATTTTTTTTTTGTTTTGTCATATGATAAAAATGTATGTAAAACTTTTATTATATTTTCAATTTCTTTAGATATTCACAAATCACAAAAAATATTTTCATATAATTAAACGTTATATTTTATATATGTATATATAATAAATTTGATATTTAGATTTGAGGATGCACTTCCCCTTGAATTGAGAAAATTTGTTCTTGTTGGCGAAATAGAGTCTATTTATCTCTTTAAAAAAAAAATCAAGTTGTTTTTTTTTTTTAACCAACCAACAAATTTGGATATTTTATACATCTAAATTTTGTTAACGTTTGTGACGTTCTCTCTCTCCTTCCTAAAAATAGCTTAACTATACATAGTAGAACTTCAAATCCATTCCTAAAGGCTGTTTTACACGAGTCAATTGAACAAAAAATTGTCGTCAACTTGAATTGGCTGGTATAAAACAGTAAATTGTAAAAATTTCAAATTGAGCGAAGAGACCTCAATTTTCAGAAAATATATTAAATGTTTTCTTTTGGATTGTTTTGCTTAAAGAATTCTCAAACTACCGTTTACGATCCACTTGATACGTAGGATCCAAATGATACAAAAGAAAAAACTCCATAGCTCTCAAAAGCGGAGCTAATATATTATTAAATCTATTGGTTAGTTTCAAACATATTTTTTCAAATAGACAACTATTTTTATATTCAATGAATTGAATTGAATTCAATTACTTGCTCGGAATTTATAAAAACGCCCTTACAAGAAATAAATTTACTTCAAAATATCAATCAAGATGGTTTGTTTTCATTTTATAATTAAAACAAAACTTTTCTTAATTAAGAAGAATTATTTTTAAAATAAGAAAATAAACATTCAGACATTAGAAAATTTAGCCAGTCTCGGTATATAAAATTTTATATCATTTTACCCTCTCGAAAGAACCATATCAGAAAAAAGTTGTGCCATCAAGAAAAGATCAACGAAGAATGGTAGGAATGCTCGAGTGAAGTGAATGCCTTAAGATATAACATATTAGATTATGATGAAGTAAAATCCCGTGTAGGAATTCTATATCCGAGAGCAAAACCTCAACAGAGAAGATAGGCATCCGAACATACTTTTCATCTTTTATTTTGGATGAATATCTTAAAGACGGATGACAAAAAGATGTTTAAATAAATAGTTAAGAAATTTTAAGAAATAAAGAATTTTTTACATTATATAATCAGAATATGTTAATATTTCTAAATCTTACAGAATATTGATGTAAAACCACAAATAGATGAAACATAATATTATTAAAAACCTTTGTTTAATAATTTGAAATGAATTATCACCTTTTAAAAATTAATTTATATAGGTACAATTCTTCATATTAATATAGTTAAGACATTTTTAAAGAGAGAAGGGAGAACGTGACAAAATTATGTAGAAGAAATATTTGTGAGAACAAAAATGTTGTTTTATTAAACTAGAAAATTACAGTGGTACCTCATACTACGAGTGTATTATTATATCCTACGAGCCGAAATATTAACTCTTACAACGAACGGAATTTCTTACTACGGGTTAATTTCATTCCACTGACCGTCCACGCTCAATTCACGTGTTCATCTCGTTGTTTCTTAAAACGAGCTTGTTCTTGGAATGAATTAACCTCGTAGTAAGAAGTACTACTATACAAAATAAAAAAAATAAAAGTAACAAAAGAGATAATCTTGAAAATGAAATTACAAGGTCTAGATGTAGATAGATATGGGATAATAATTGCACAGCGGTATGCGCTATAGGTTTAACTTATCCCTTTAGAAAGAAGATTTGTCTAATTTCTACGTGTTCCCTCTTATTCATATGACATACATCCACATATTATTCCTCCCAGACCTGCCAGAGCAATGTTATCAAGTCGCAATGTTCCTGGAGGGATATGAGCACTGATGACACTGTGTCATTAACCAACTCTCTCTCTTTGCTGAAACTTCAAACGGAGCACACGGAACTGGTTCCAAAGTGCGAATAGAATAAATTAAATTCTATCACATATGTAACTTGGACAGCTCTTTTTTCTAATGAAATAAGTTACACCAATACACATTTGGAAACAAATCCTTTACTTACTTTGATACAAGCATCATACTTTTTATTTAATTATTTTGATATTTTCATTTGGATTATTCAGAAAAAGTTTATTTTAAAAAATAATAAGAATTAATGTGAAATAATCTTGAGAAATATTTATATAAATATAAGGAGAGTATATTTTTATTTCTCCGAATCCTTTTTGAATTTTCTGAGGACCATTTATTTATATCTATCTCGAAGGGAAGGTGGGTTTCTGACCTCTCCCCTAACCCTTCTCCCCTTTGTGTACTCCACTGATACTTAGATTGAATTTCCGATTTTTTATAGAAAAACTAAGATAAATAAATGACTAGATAAAATTGAAAAAAATTAACTTTGAATTTTCATTTTATTTTATTTTATTCTCTAAAAAGATTTTGGAGAGGCTTAAAATTTCATGATGTTACATGAACTAGAGAGTTGCCATTTATAAATATATAAATTATTTAACTTAGGAATTTGCTTGAAAATTAAAATTTTATGATACAAATAATTCTCTTCCAATTTAGAATTCAACTATAGTAAATATTTCATTAAAGTTTGTAGAATTCTCTATGGATGTTCAGAACATGTAAAATACGTATATATCCAGAGGCGGATTAAAAGGTGGGCGAAATGAGCGGCCACCCGGGGCCCTCGAGGTTCTTGATATTTCTATCACCCTTAATAAAAAAATTAAATCATTATCTTTTTCTTTTTTTTTTTTAATTAAATCCCCAAATTTTATAATTATTTAATAAATAATGAAAATCATTATGTATATTGAGAAAGTTATCAAATTAAATTGGTTTAACAAAATAAGAACCCTTTAAAATTACCTACCACCCAGGGGACCTGAATAAGTTAATCCGCCACTGTACATATCCATAAATGGAATATTATTCTATTTTTAGATATTTGAATTAGGAAAAGACTCTCGTTCTCTCTTTTCAATAAAAATCTTTCACTCGGTGAAAAGTAATCCACTGATCTTCTAAGTTGATAAATTAAATTTAGATACCATTTATATTATCTATATAATCGAAAAATTTTAGATTTTTTTTATTTCAAAAATAGGTTTATATCCTTTTCTTTAAAAAGAGATGAAAAAAAAAATAAAAAATCTTTCTGTTATTAAAAATTAAACTTATTATTATTAAAAAAGGAGATGACCGGTTGTATAATTTCAATACCGTATTTACTCGCGTAAATTGCAT
The DNA here is from genome assembly GCA_010014785.2 of Anisolabis maritima. NCBI lineage: Eukaryota > Metazoa > Arthropoda > Insecta > Dermaptera > Anisolabididae > Anisolabis > Anisolabis maritima. The sequence goes on from JAAAKE020057553.1 coordinate 6,260, forward strand.
ACCATTTTCGTCACTTTGATCGCTATAAAATTCGGGTTCGTAAAATATGCGGATTTTTTGAAAAAAATTTTAAACTTATTCTAGTAAAATTGAGAATAAAATAATAGCTATGTTTTTTTAAAATTTTATTAAAATATTATATATGGTATTATTATAAAAATAATCTTGAACTGTAGAAGAAAACAAACTCATACCATCTGAAAAATTTATGGGTGAAATATGCAGAGTAAAAAATAAAATTAAAAAATCATTCTTTAAAAATATGCGAGGGCGTAAATTACGCGAGCAAATACTATAGATATTTATGGATGGATGGTAGCCAGGATGGAATAAAGCCGAGAGAAATAAAAGAAAAAATATTTTATTCATTCACGTTGAACTCACCGGCTCGCAAAATCTATTATTTTGGAATTAGCACATCTGATGCCGTGAAAATATTACTTCAGGGATCTCCATAGAGATAAGAAAGTGATAAACATCTCTTCCAATTAATCATATTCTGATGAAGGTCGGAAGACCCAACCGAAACATCGACTTGTGTTTAGAGCAATAAAGGAATGATAAGGAAACCAAGCTTTTATTTTCTTTTTTTTCTCTCGCCTTTATTCCACCTTGGCTGCCATCCATCCAGAAGCAACTACTAATTATTTTTATTATTTTTTTGGTGAAGTAAAAGATTTAATTAAAATTACTTTATTTCGATATTTTTCAGTGTATTGCAGATTATGCAACTGGTCTTAATAATAAAAAAGGTCCACAAAATCATTATGCATCTTTAAAATATTTAACTTGAAATTTTTTTTCCTATATTAGCCATAGAATTAATAAGTATTAAATTTAAAAAACTAGGTTTTCCTTTTCTCAAGTCTGATTTAATTCTTATCGTATTTTATGGTCTTTGAAGATGTCTCTCAGGGGTGATATACTATCCCTCTCAAAAATAATGGGAAAAACTTTTCTTTTATTACATTTTAATGGATAATTAGAAGAGATACAAACAATATGAATTTCATAATTTATATGAAATTTGATGATTTCGGTATCATATACCTCTGTTAATTATTCATTAAGATGAAACAAAAGATAGCGTTTGTCCAATTACTTTGGAGAGCGATAGTACATATTCTCGCTCGCGGAAATCAAGCCTCTAATTTTAAATGAACCTTGACACCCGGCTTCAAATGTATCAGCTTCATTATAGATCCTTCTATGATTCATCTGTTTATTAATAAAATTAGATTATATGTAATAAATAAATTACTTTATATACTTGTATGAACAGTATTTACTAAAATTTCAAGAATATTATTTTTTTCAAAAAGCTTAAAGCTTGTCAATAATATAATTTAAATATATAATAAATTGAAGACAATGTCAACAGAAGTTTTTTTTTTTTTTTGGTATTCTTAAATTAAAAATTTCACCATAAATTGTAATTCCAAGAAGATTTTTATTTATTTAACAGTAGCTACAAAAATTAATAACATCCTTTGACACTACTGTATATTATATTATTTTTGAAAATGATTTCTGAATATTTCTTTCACTCTTATCTTTTCTCTTTATTTTATTCTAATTATATAAATTAATTGAAATTCTCGACGTCTTTAAAAATAAAAAATATTAAATATGAAATATTTTTTAGAATATAGGACATAATTTAATTATCTGTTCTTATTTCAAATATTATTAATATTTCAAAAAGAATTTTTAATATTATTATATTACACTTTGTAATTTTAATTTAAGTAGATTCGAATAAAGGAGAACCATCAATTCATATTTAAGGACTATCATCATTTTATTGTAATATAAGAAAAAATACGTGCATTACACTAGACTTCCTTTTACAGAGCAGTAACAAACTTTTGGCAACAATCGATCCAGCCGAATGATACATTTGAAGTTTAAACATGAAATATTGAACTATCAATTCGGTTTTGTGTATTGTCGCAAAAAGTTTTCTTTTTCGTCATCTGAGGCCATTTAGACTCCGACCTTATTTATTTAAATTAGTTGGTAGCCAATATAATATAAATAAATATTTATTTCTCAGGATAAGTAGCGAACCACTGACCTTTGATCTGTAAGGCGAGTCCTCTACCTCTGCTCCAAGAGACAAGGCCTTAAATATTTTATTTCAATCATAAAATAATAATAACTTTTGAATTTATAAATATTTTTTGGGGAGAAATCTGTTATATTCTAATATTGCTCGCTCTGCTCAATAAAATTTTTAAGTTTCCAAAATATGACATATCGGCCTTCTCGTATAATCAAAATCAAATAATGCAAATATAATACTGTAATTTATAATAATTATATTTTATTAAAATTTTTGACTCAAGGACAAGAAATTAATATAAGTAATTACTCCGTTGAAATGATAGTTGGTAAGATCTTCACCTGATAATTAAAATTAAACGTTTTCAAGAAAAACCTATATTAATATTATAATTATATTTCCATTGATTATCTAAAAATTAAATAAATTTTAAACAAGGCGCTTCTTTTATTTATTTATTCTTTTATTTATTTCGTCTCTTCATATTTGTATATTCTTTTCTTTTCGCTTAGTCTCTCGTTCGTTTTTGACATTTATTTCTTATCTCCTCTCTTCTCTTCAAAAATCTCCTTCAAAAAAATATACTTCTAATCTGGTGAGTTGTATTATTCATATATTTAAACATTTATATAATAATATTTCAATAATAAATATCGAAAGATATAATTATTATTAGATCATTATTATTTCTGAATATAATAAAAGCACACTTTCAAAGGCAAAATTATTTCATTACACATACTATTAAAAATAATAAAAATATATAAATTAGGAATTATATACTATATAATTTATATACATCATTAAAATAATCAGGATTTTTATTTGAAGGGATTTTTTTTTCTTTTTACCAGTATATCGTTAAAGTCGCTTAAACTTTTTTATTCCAAATTGCAATTTTATTTTTTTTTCCACTTTTTTTTTTTTTATTTAAATTATTATTTGGTCTTGTTATATAAACGTAAATTTTTTTCATTTATTCAAGAGTAAACATTTTTTATTACTAAAAATTTTTTTTAGTGTCTTTTCCTCAAAAAATAATTAACTAATCTTCTTGAAAAACTTAACAAAAAGGAAAATGTGAAATAGATGGCCTTGAAAATGTTGGGTTCTCGTCTTTTTCCTCTCTTCTTACTTCTCCTTACCCTTCTTCTTTTCAGTCTCATTTCGCTTTCCTTCTCTCTCTAGTGGCTTTCATTGTCGCCCTTTCATGCCGTCTCAGTTGGAATCAGAGCCTTGTTGCTTTTGAACCCTCATCACTTTCTCTCTCTCTTAAAGTATTCACGCTATAATTTCCTTGAAATTACCTTGATCCAACGCACACTTGGCTTCATCCTCTATCTTAAAATATGTGTGTGTGGTCCACGTGCTTCGACCGTTTATCACATTTAGTATTAAAGATTAATTCATCGGATATTTCGGGGGGTTTTTTTTTTCATTAAATATTTTAGTTTATTAGAAAATAAAAAAAATTAGGATGAATTCAGTATCAATTTTTGAGACATATTTCCCGTCCCAAGAATTGGGCCCTAAGTACGTGTTACTTGGAGTGAGATTATCTCCCACTCTCCCAGAAGGAGATTTTGGCTTAGATTTACAATAGGATAAATATTATATTTTTTTTTATTAATGTTCTTTTTACTTTCTCTTACCTACTAAAATATCAAATACTTTGTTAGCACTAAAATATATGTAAATTCATAGAATGCACAACAGATGAAATGGGGAAAAATTTCAAGCAGTCCTTAGCAATGCTGCTATATGCTGTCAGTACTAAAAGATTCATAAAAATTAAATTCTTTGGTGAGACCAAAAGATTATTGAGCATCTATCTTACGATGTAAACAGCTAAATGACAAAAAAATCAGTTCCAATTTTAACTTTACAAATATATAAAATTTTTTTGTTTCAATTTATTATTCATGTACAGTTTAATAATGAAATTTAGCACATTTTTTTTTATAACCTATTCGTTTTTGGTTGAAATTTCATTATGTACCCATCATGTGATAAAAACTTCACTAAGTTATTAACTTCATGGGGATCAAACCATATTTCAAATAAAGATAAAAGATTAAACGACTTAAATGGATTATGAAATCAAGACCTCACATCTGCTGAGTACGTAAATGGAGAAATTACCTGAGCAAATACTAAAAATTCTAAAAATTTAGAAAAACAATTTATTAATATAATATTATATATATAAAAATAATAAAAAATTCTTTTTTTAATATGTATCAATTTTATTGAAAAAACTTCTAACCACACGATTTCTTTTATGTTTTATATTATATTCTATATAAAAAAAAAATTGTTATTAATAGTTTAATAGAACAAAGAAATATGACATCGAGGACTTTATAGAAATTAGTAATATCTTACATAATTCATGTCATGGAATTTTATTAATTTTTTAATTTAATTAATTAAAAAAACTAATTCATTCTATATATTATTATTATTATTCTATTTCGGGATTTTTTTTTCTGATAAAAATGTCTCATTAAAATAATTAACCCTTTATTTATTTTTTGGAAGTAAATTATTTTTTTCACACTACATTATTGTCGTAAAATTTTACTGGAATTTTAAAATGAAAAAATTTTAGTTACTCATAAGTTTGTACCATACTTATCACAAAAATTTTTTTTTTCAATAAAATCTTAATCTCGTTAATTTTAATATATTTTAAATATTTATTCTAAAATAAGAAATAATTGATAAATTTGAAAAAATTTCATATAAAGCATATTTGTGCCCCTCTTTTTTTTGTTCTTTCTTCATCTGGTTGATGGATCGATTCAAAGCTGGCATAGATAAATTAAAAAAAATTTTATCCCACAAAAGCAAATAGCAGTGTGTCGTGGCGCTTGACACTTGGGTGTTTAATAACAGGTATCGATCGTGGCTGCCCCTACCCCGTTTCTTGTCCCAGTCATATGGAGTCCAATGGCCGCCATGGATTTATTCCCCATATCTCTCTTATCTATCTATCACACGATACGGCCACAAACCGCGACTCTTGTCGGTGGAGAGAGTTTAATTTTGGCCAATATGTCGGCGTGTACTCTTTTACCGTTATAAAACGTCTGTTAATTATTGATTGGTGTCAACTGACTGAGTTGTCAACCAAACTAGCGTAATTCACATCCAGATCCGTCTACTCCCCCCATCTCCCTAAAAACCAGCTCATTTACATTCTAGAAACATGAAAATGATAGTAGTGCAAAAAAATAAGCCATGCATTGTAAAAATATCCGAAGACAAAAGACCATTTATTAAAGGCGTTTTTTTTTTTTTTACTAAATATTTCAAAAATGTTTCCCGCGAAGCAATTAAAGCTGATCCATCAAACAAGTTATGATTTTTTAATATTCTCTTTGAAAAGTGATTCCAAAAGTAAGAGGATCAAAATATTATACAAATGTTAACGCTCTTTTAACTTCTTTATGGATTTTAATTGAGTGTTTATAGCGATTAACAAAGCGGATTGAGCTAGTTCTAAATATCCAAATTGGTTTTAATTGAAAAACGAAAAAAAAATTTTGTCTCAGCCTTTGTTTATAAGAATTAAAAGTTCTTATACAAACTTCACAAAATATACAGTTCGTATACAGCAGAACTAGTTGCATTAGACTAAGCCATAAAATATATAGGAATTAAGTGAGAGATAATTCGGATTCAAAAGCAGTCCTTTCGTCCATTTAGGACATAAATCTTTAAACGAATGGAAAAGCAAAATATGGATCACCTCACGTTGGTATCGTGGATAGTGAAAGCATAGAATCAGTAAACATAGGAACTTACAATGTTTTTGAAAGGATATGATAGTACAACTGTTACAGACTGTTAGAAGGCAAAATAGCATGATTAATGGACTGCTGATCAGAACGACAAATTAAGAAATTGTTAAACCAAACATTGGCAAATGGAAAGCTCTCCTCCGATATAATAATATAATTCTTTCAAAATTCACGGTCATCTAAAAAGAAGCCGATACACATAATACCACTCAGAATCTTTTTTCTCTGTCCAATCGTCCAAAAGACATAAACAAAAAAAAAAAAATTAAAATTGGTTAACCAAAATTTTGAATCTAAAGTTGATTCCCCTAAAATAAAGGAGAAGAATAAATTCCAAAAAGTGTTACAATTTGTTGTATTCACTGGTTTATTCAACAAAATATGATTAGAATTATAAAAATAATAATTATTGTTACTAAATTATTATTATATTCCTTTGTTAACAGTGGAAGTAATCGTTGTTCAAAATTGACTCCAGAGAAAGGCAGTGGCAGCAAAATTTAAATTAATAAAAGACAAATTTTGAGTTTATTTGTTCACGTTCAATCAAAATTTTTTAGTTTTATAATCTCCAAAAAGTAGATTTACATAAATGAAATGTACATATGATATTCTTGGATGTTATTTTCAGGTGAAGTCTCAAAACGCTTACAAATGTGATTAATCATTTAATTAAGCATCCAAAGGCTATTTATTTGCTACCACAAAATCCATTTCTTTGTTAATAAAAGTGTAAATATATATGTAACAGGGTGTAAATGACCTGAGGTGTTAGTGCTATAATTATGAAATTAAAAAAAAAAAAAAAAAAAAAACATTTCTATGCTGCTTATGTGAAAAATTTGTTATATTGGAAAAGTTTTTATATTATTATTTAATTGACCTTAATCTTTAATTTTAAACGTCGATTGATTTCAAAGGCAAGGCGATAATGAATGAAATCCAGCGGATCTTTTGAGTAACTAATGATGAGACAAAATTACACTCATGAAGTCATAATTTTAAATAAACTATATTCTTTTCTTAAAATATTCCTCTCTCGAGTTTTTTAAGGTTTTTAGTCAGATTTTTAATTAAATTTGTTTATATTGTCTGTCTAAAGGTGACACCATTGTCAACCAACTCCATTAATTAAAACATATCTATTTAATTAAAAAATATATTTTTATCTTCTTTTTATTTATTATTACGAGTGGGTGAATTTTTCCAATTCGGAATTTCAACTCAATTTCCTAATAATAATAATAATAATAAGCGCTGGAAATAAACAAGTCATAGGAGAATCTAGATGTGTCGGAGCTCTGAGGAAACCTATGAAAGAACTATAAAGTTTCAAAGGAAAACACATAATAATAATAATAAATCGTTTATTTTTAGATTTGAAATAGTCTAATTTTTTATTAAAAACTTTTCAACTTACTTTATTTCGTGGATATCTTATACAATATTATTCTTCTTTCTCAGCCGGGATGGGCTTTGGCTTTTTTTTTTTACAATTTCTAAACTTTTTTAAGAAAAGTGAAATTAATTTAACTCAGAATACATGTTTTTATTTTATTATTATTCGTAATAATATTATTATACTAGTACATCCAGTGTCGATGAATTTTAATCTTCAGTTGACCCAGAATCAGTGTGGAAATAATAAAATTTTAGAATTATATGCAAAAAATTTATTAGCCGATCAATAAAAGGGGAGAGAGAGATGAATCGTCTGACCCCCTTCGATCCATTCGACCATGATCTAATGCATTGAATCTGAAAACATTCGCATGCCAAAAAAAGTATTTCGTTAATTATTATAAATTTAGATAATAAGTATTAACAATGAAAATCATTTAATATTACTACCAATCAGTCGCGTTTTTTAGTTCTTTTTTTGGAAGGGAGGACTTAATACAATTTTATTATTGTATGACTTGAGAGTTGGTTTGTGGTTCATATTAGTTTTACCTTTATCATTATTTGTGCTCTGGGTATTTCTATCAACACCCATGAGGTTGGAATTTTTCTCTAAAATATGAACCATTATCCTTAGGTAACATTATCACAACAGGCGAGGGAGGAGGGGGTAGGGGGTTATCCCTTTTTTTTTATACCAAACCACCCTCGGTATTTCTTTGAATTGAAATAATCAAATGATTCTGAGAACCAGTATCAATAAAATATTAATTACAATACTTAAAAGAAATAAAAGAAGTTTGGCACAAATAGAAAATATTAGAGCCCAAGCGGCTTTTAGACTCTAGGAACGAAAGTATCATATCAGCTATTAAAATTACATTTAAATTTACTATTCCTTTCTCTTGCCTCTATATGTAATATATAGTATAGGGAAAGTATTGCGATGGGTGTCGAGATTTCAACGGAAATACATGTTTTAATTTTAAATAAAAAAAAAAGTTTTGTATAATTTTTTTTTGGCTTTGAGTAGAACCTAGAACCTTTTATAATTGCTTTACCAAAGCACGTGTAGTAGAAACTCGATAATTGGGACTAGTTGAAACCAGGGATAATCTGAATAATCAAATATAAATTTAAAAAAAAATTTTTTTAAAATGATAAAAAAAAGATGTCCTTCTCGCGTCTGGATGATTAAGGTCCTGACAATCGAGACTATTCATAGTGTTCAATGTTTTATTTTTCATTTTAGTCTCTATTTTGCAAATTGAAAATATTGGAAAAACGTATTAAATATGTTTTGTGTTTGGACACTACAATCGAGGAATCTAATAAATCTTAACCCCATTCTAAAATATTATTAGTCGAAGGTTTCCCCCCAAGAAGATGCTCTCATCTAATCACATTATATACCGCGCTCGTTATTTCCCCGCTGTATCCCGACTAGAGGAGGAGCACTATCACCATTTTCTTACTGCAGCACCCCGCTCCACCATTCCGAAAATAAATCGACTCTAATTAATACCGTAATTTAATCAAAATAGTTGGGTTCAGCGATATAAAACCTTCATGCCCTATAACAAATCAGTTTAAGTGATGTAATTCACTGACGGGCAAAATTTGACAGATCAATAATAGCGTGCTTTTATGAAAAAAAAAACAACTAATGGCATTTCAATTAATATATTAAATAATAATAATAATAATAATAATAAAATTTCAAAAATTCAATTAACAAAATGATATATCCTATTTAAAATGTTAAAAAAATAAATTCATTAAAAAAAAATGAATTAAAATAAATATTATTATTATTTCCTACCCGAAGATTTAATAATAATTTCAATGTTATTATGACAATTACCTACATTTATTAAATTTAAAATAAAGCTTCGTTTATAAATGATAAAATAAATAAATAGATTACTATATCATGATGTAACATCATTAAAAAAAGAAAATTACTAATTTTTTTAAGAATTTTACTTCCTCTTTTATATGTAATATAGTATAGGAAAATAATTTTATTCTTATTTCAAAATGAAAAGAATATCTTGTAGATATGGTTTTTAAAAAAGTATAGTGACACACATGAATTTTAATAAAATGCTATATCTACAATTTTTTCAAGTCCTAAAATGGTGTGAAAATTTTATTTAGCTTTTTAGCATAGAGATTAGTTGAAGGAGAGTGAGGTCATACTATCCTTGTTAAAGATTTAGCCAGGTTTTCCCTGAGAATTATAGGAGAATTTGCTCTTGGTCACGTTTTATTTCGCACAATTTTTAACTTTGTTTTTATCTTTTTTTTTTTTTTTTTTTTTTTTGATGGAAATATTTTCTTGATCATATATATATTTCTATTTTTTTTTCTTATTTTTTAGTATTTGTTTTGTTTATTGTTCGTTGTTGTATGTTAAATAATTTGTAAATTTTTATTTGCTGGATTAGACCTAGACCTGACTATAAGTAATAAATAAATTTATTTATTTATTTTTTTTAATAAAGAAGTGAAGTTAAAATTTAATTAATAAATATATTCATGGGCTTTCACCTCGTGAACACAATTTTTTCTCTCGTTTCCAGTTTTTTCTTCTCTTTTTATCAAAAGTAATTTTTAATTTCTTGCTCTGACCCCGTGAATAAGGAATAATAAATAAATAAATATTCATAATAATAAAAGAAGAAAATATTATATATTTTTTTTATTTGATTAAACTTTCTGTTTCACACAATCTAAGTACATCAACATGCTTTTTTTTTTTTTTTTGTTGTTGAAATATGCATAATGATTATATAATAAAAAATTTTACATTTTAAATAAGATCTCTCTCAAGTTTTATTCCCTGTATACATGTGTGGTAGCACTATGTATATTAACCTCTTGATGGAATAGGGGTTAGATTACATCGGAATATTAATTTATTCAAATTGCAACTATGTAGTATTTTGCTATTATTCTTTTAAAGAATCGTTTAAATTAATAATTGAATCGTTTAATTTTATATGGTTTCTCATTTTATTTATATTTCCTTACAATTTCCTCTTATTTATCTTTTTGCCTTTATAAGACAAGTTGATTTTATTATATTTTTGAAAAATATTTTTATTGTTCTTCAAAGGCTACCATGAGGAGTATAAATTTGTTAATTCACTAATGGATTTTTTTAATTAATAACTCCAGAACTTTTGAGCAATGCACAGTTTTTAAATCCCGCTAGAAATATACATGCGTAATTCGCTCTAGAACAAATTCCATTAGTGAATGGTCATTTGGGTGGTACACATTCCAGCAAGAATGAATGAATTTTTGCACCTCATGGTATTCTAAATATTGATATTGATAAAATTTTAAAACATTCTATAATTAATAAGTATGTTTGTTTATATATTATTTATATTTTGAAACAATAAATATTAATACTGTATATTTTAATACTCAGAACCTGATTGAAAGCCTGGAGATAGACATCTCCTGTTTGGATTTTTTTCTGGCATAATAATAATATACAGAATTTCTTGTATTAAAATTTTTCTTAAATATCTTATTTCTTTACTATCTTAATTAAGTATTCAAGAAAAATTTTGAGTCATACAATTCTATATAAAAAAAAAGCATAAAAAATTGACCAAAACACTCATGTTTTTATCGATTAATTTCTCCAGAATGGACCACGCATGCGCAGTTCTAGAAAACTGCACATGCATGATTTGCTCTAAAAAAAAGTTCCGGATTAATTAAATCAAAAATCAATTTGTAGTAGACCATAACGTGATATTTTTCTCAGAATAATTTTTTATAAATTGATTTTTCTTTTCATTTCCCGAGACGAGACAAGAAAATGGGACTTCTCGTCCTAGTCTCCAAAAAACAGTTCATTTGTTGTTTTTGATTATCATCTTGAAGTTCATTTCTCGTTCTCGATTGTCGTTTTTAAGAAAAAAAAAAAAACGAGATTCTCGACGCATCTGGAAATTTCGCTTCTCATTCTCGTTTCTTGTCTCAAAAACGTAACCCGAAATGAGACTAGAATTTTTTTCGTGATTTATTGGCTATAATCAAAATTAAAAAAAAATTCCAATCAATTTCATACAAATATCTATTTCATATTCTAAATTATCAATAAGTTAATAAATAAAATATATATAAATTAATCAAATGCATTTATCCCTATGTCCAATTCAATATTACATTTTTCATTATATCCATCTCTAAATATTATAAATGAATATAATTTAAATTATTAAATAGATCTATTTTAATTAAGCTAGGGTAATATTTGCATAACCCAATTGGCCCGTTATCCATTTTAACCTTATCAAATACAAATTGAAGATTTTTAAATCGAAATATAATTACAATTAAATAAAGAAAAAAATTAATAATTATGTTCCTTTTTTTTTAAATAAATTATAAATTACTAATTGTTGCCATCTTTAAATAAAAATCCATTCGGAAAAATAAAGTTATATTCTTTTTTGAAGTTTTTTTCGAACATCCATTAATAATTTGATTGAAGAGAATTGTTGCTGTTTTGTAAATTGGTATAATAAGAAGGCAGGATCAGCAAATATGCAGCCTTTGGATGACATAAGCAAAATAAAGTGAAATTTTATCTCTATTAATAATTAATTTTCAATTATTTGATCACGGATTTTATAGAAAAAATGCGCAGCCTTTTTATTAAAATATTTTTATTTACGCTTTAATAAATATTTTAATAAAAAAAACTGCGCATTTTTCTATAAAATTCTTGCAAAATACTCCAGCATAATCAAATTATTATTTATTCACGTTTGATAAATTATGATGAAATATAATGTAATAATATTTAGGAAGGTAATTATTTAGAATGACCTTTCAATTTGGTTTTTTCATTAATGTAAAAATTTGTTAAATCAACAAAGAAAAAAAAAAAAACAAATACAAGAAGCCTGAATAAAAAATGTTTAGTTTTTATAAATTTTTGGTATGGCTTTTGGCTCCAAACAAAATAAAAGATACGGCAAAGAACCTTTGTATGGTCAATAAAACGCAAAAATTGCAACACCTTTAGTCCAATTCGAGGATCGTATTTGTACTGGTGGTTAAAATTAATTTTAGATATATACTAGACAAATATGTTTTATTTCATGATACATTTTCCTAGACATATACCATATATGTCTTTATTCATTGTTGCATATATCTAAAATTAATTCCGACCACGTTTAGGTACTAAAACGATTATCAAATAGGACTGAAAATGACCAACACCTTGTTCGAAACGTCTCAATTTTTGAACAACCAAAGGCTTCCTTCTCCTTAAACACATTAAAAATGTATTATCCATACGTCTTGTATTTGTTTGTTTTTTTGTTGATTCAACAAATTTTTTTTTCTTGATAAAAAAAGAGAATTTATAATAAAAGGACATTCTAAAATATTTTATATTATATTTTATTTTAAAATTCATTGTAATTTACCAAACCTGATTAAATAATTGAGAACTAATTATTAATAGAGAGTGAATTTCTCTCTATTATTATTTCGTTTATTAATCTAATTTTTTACTTATTTTAATTACTATTTTTGTTTTAAAATTTGAACAAATGCATTTGTTTCTTTGAATTGTAATAAAAGTCTAGACATATACAAATACAATATTATGTATTTTAATAAGGTCTTTAGAACAGTGACTAAGACGTTATCCGTATTGATAAAAAGATAAGCTGCGGATTACGGATCTAGAGTTGGAAAACAGCTCTAGTTCGAGTCCGATCGCTAGAAATTATTTTCAACTTTACGAGAAGCCTTCTCCTGGAGTAGGAAAGAGAAATGATCTCATCTCCAGGAATAGGGTGTGGTACAAATATATTTGGCCTAAGCGTAAATTTAAGGTGATCCTACTCTATATCATCCATCCATCCAAGGTCTTTAAAGCCCATTCCAGGGATTTTCTCTATTTTATGCCTTTTTGATCAATTTTCCTTATTTTCAAGGATTTCGGTCTATAATACATATATATAATATATCTCTCCACCAAGAATTTCAAGAAATTTCATTTTTTTTAAAGTCCTTTTCGGCATCTGAGGCCATTTAGACTCCGTCCTCATTTAATTTAATTAATTGGTAGCCAATGTAATTTAAATAAAATTTTTGTCACTCAGGACGGGAAGCGGACCTCTGACCTTTGGTACGTGACCTCTAGCTCTGCACCAAGGGACAGGGCCTAAAAAGAAATTTCATTTATACAATTTTTTTTTTTTATATTTTTTATCAGTCCAAACATAAATTTTTTGGTGCATTTGTCGTTTTAAACTTTGAACCAAAGCCTAACTGATAACTTAATATATAAAAGATAATTCGAATACAACTCCCTATCTTTGTAAATTTAGCGTTGGTTGAGAACGGAATTTATTAGAATGTATCAAACACCCTGTTTATATAATCTTATGTCGCCGATATTATACAAGTGGCCGGTGCACGAGTCTTTTTAAGTAAAACGCGTTTATGTTTAAGCAAATTATTATGTTTATGTAGTTTGATATATGTTTATCATTCGATTAACAATCTAATTTTAAATAAACAGTATATATTTCTTTATTTGTTTTCACCCTAAAATATAAAATTTTCAAAATATTTTATTTCAATTGCCATGATGATTATATTATTATCATATAATAATAACTATACAGTGCCCGGTCTCGGAATTCTTGTCAGAAAAGGACTCAGAAAATTTGCCTTTCTTCTCTTATAGTTATCGAAGCAGGGAAGCCAAGTGAAGTCGTTTTGCTAAGTTTGAATGTTTTGGCGCCTTCATTCAATTCAGTTTTGAAATTTTCAAACCAAACTATTATATAATTTTTCACAGTTTCAATTTTTTTTTTAAATTATATATCAGCTGAAATCTTAATTAAATCGTTTCCTCGACTGAAATGATTTTGCTTTTTAAATAAGTGGGGCTCCATTTATATTAGCGATGCTCTTTTATGGAATATGGATTTTCCTGGCAGTTGCTATTTGTTATCGTTAGCAAGCCGAAGATTAACCTGATCCTTGATTATTCAGCTCAATCAAATATTAAAACTAAAAATAATATATGAAATCGAAATAATTTTTGAATGATGAAATTTTGCATGTAAAAAGGGGAACAAAAAGAAGAGAACAAATTAATAATAAAAAAAAAAAAAAAAAAAAAAAACATTTTTATTCCCCTATTATTTTATAAAGACAAATTGACTTCATTAAATTTGAATTAGCTTTTGTTTATTTGATAATCATATATTAATTATGTTAAAAATTCCCTTTTGCTTGTTAATAAATATTTTTATTTTCCAACTATTGTTAATAACACTTTTGTCATTGATTTTGAAATATTAAATGTCAACTTATAAATGAATAATATTTTAATCAATGTAATTATAGCTAGGAGTGGATTAATATCAACATATTGTAATAGGATTTGTTTTCAAACAAACTTTTTCATCATTAAAATATTGTTAAAACATGTTTAAAGATAATGAATTTGATGACTAGCTTCTATTTTTTCCAATTTTATATACGTTATTATATTTAGATGACAGTATATTAGGTTTACTCACGATTAAATAAAATAAATTATATACTCTAGCCGATATGCGAATTCCAAAAATATTATCCTCCAAAAGTTCAAATATTCTAACATATGAATCATTTCCCCGCTTCTTTGCTACTAAAAGAGAGCCAATGTCTCTTTCCTTGCCTCCCTATATTGTTTTAAAAAACCGAAAACAGCCGTTTTAAAAAAAAATTATTTATTAAAAAAAAAGGACATGCCCATTTTTTTAAAAAAAAGCTTTTTTTTTTTTTTTTTTTTTTTTTGGAAAAATTCTATATGAAATTAAAATAATGGTATAAGATAAATGTTTTGGTTTGACTTTTAAAATATTAAGCTGGAAAATTTAATATTTTTCTTATTATCGTTTTAATATTGCTAGTTGGAAGGAAAAATATGAATTAAAAAAAAATAAATTAATATTAAATTTGATCCTTGAATCTTCCAATATGGACCAGTAGTGGCGAATCTTTTTATGAATCAGGAAGGATTACTTTCGGCCAGATATATTTTATTGGTCTTTGCCGACGTTATGGAGATTAATTGTCACCCATTTTCAGTATTTATGAATAATATGGTAATTGACTTGAAGATTGGTGAAGTTTAATCCGCGACACCATTTTTTTAAAATGTTTCTGTGACCCTTCATTTTATTATTTAATTGCCGTTAACTTGCCTTTGTTTTATTTGACCTTTTCTCAAATTCCTACTCGCCATTTTTTCTTATCTCTAAATGTTTATTTGATCTATTTTTTTTTTTAAATGATATCTCTTCTTTGAACATCCTTGCAATTATACGGGCGCCGGTTGAATTTGGACCAAGTCACCTTGAACTCTTGATTCTACAGTCCACTACTTTATCCACTCAACTAATCGTCTTCTCATTTTTCATAAACAAAACACATGACAATCTAATTTTTATATATATATATTTTTTTTCAACGTTAAATATAAAATTAGATTTAAGATTTTGATTATTTGATATTAGACTCGTTTTTTGATTGAATTATCTCTCATAATTGATTTCCTTGGTCAGGGGTTTTTGTCTGAGTGCCAAGTAATGAGTTTTAGAAAATTTTATCGGAAAAAATAAAGGATCCACGTCCTGATACAATAAACCAAAGAAAATCGAATTTTTAGCTGATATTATGATCGACATTCAGGTCAACGGATTAGCAGAGAGCTATAATAATGATATTAGGAACACTACACTCACAACTGATAACGTGAATGGCGACCACGAGTTACCTGAGCAAGGCCTACTATTCTTCTTGTCCATCTCTTAGCAAAGAGCCTTTTCAGACAAAAATATTTTTTGTTTGCTAAGATAACTTTTGTGTCCTTTTGAAAAATGTAATTTTTTGCTATTTTAACACCGGCGTATTTTAATAAATAAATAAAGGGAGAATGCTTTGTTGAGCTAATTAATAAGCATAATGCATACTAAATTCATAAAATAATTAGATTTCAAATAAAATAAACCATATAAATAATCGAAACAAAATTTACAAATGTGACTATTAATATAATATAATAGAGTGAATGTTAAGGCAAAAGGCGATTTAAAATATATCGTCAAATCAAAATGGATTGAGAAATAAAAATACCACTTCAATCTAAATAAAAATGACGATATATAAATTGATTTGGATTTAAATTATATAATGTTGATTTTATTTGCCTGTTCAGTGATGAAGTTTCAAACTGTATGTCTTTCACTCTGAAATTAAAAAAATTACCGTCAACAAATTCTATTATCTTAATAAAAATATAAAAGAAAATTTTTTTGAAAAATTGTTCAAACTGCATCACTGAACAAACAAATAAAATATCTTTAACATTATACAAAATAGAGCGTTTGTCCAATTTATTGTGATACGGATATTAACTCAACCAAGTGTGTTTACCATTCGTTTCTCCAAATAATTCCTCATATCTGTTTATTTATTTAGCAGATCACGTCTTCCACCGAAGCTCTGATTCATTCCTTGTTGATTTTTCAAACGATTAATTTTTTTTTTTTTATAATAAAAATAAATTTTCTAAATCCGTAAAAGAGACATTAAAGATCATCTCTGAATTTCATGTCATCCTCTTTTATTTTGATTTCCCTTTTCATAACTCTCTATTCAATAACTTTTATCTAATTATAGATATCAATTCGCTAATTCAAGTTCTATTTGAAACAGATGAAATTATTTATTTATTCACCAGTTATTTGCTTTTTGAATTTTAGTTTGATGACGCTAATTCTCAATAAAATTAGCATTAATTGTCTATTATACCTGATTTCATATTTGTTTTTGATTAATCATTCTGTTTAATAGTTAATTTTCTTGTTTAATCTATTCTTAAATTAATTAATAAGAATACTTGATTTTTAAAATAAATATAAATAATCTTTATCTTATATAAAAATAAGCCATTCTTCACCTTTAATAGAAACATTTCTTAGAATTGAAATAAAATATAATTACAGCCTTTAATAATATTTCACCTATTAAGCTATTTAAAGCCTCTTAATGGTCATCTCGAGAGCAACAAAAGAGATTAAAATAAGAATTTCCATTAAACAAAAGTTAAAGTTGATTTTTTCTTTTATTTATCAAAATTAATTTATTAAAAAAAAAAAAAACAAAAAAAAAAAATGATATTTGTCTAGTTATACTAAATTATGCATTTGACTTTATCGATTATTGTTTTTATAAATAAAACACTTTTTTTTTTTTTTAGTAATAAATAATATAAAAAATATTATTAATATACAATAATACAAATTATCGGCGAATATTTCATTCACTTTGATACATAGGTGTTTATTGCCAAAGCCTAAAATATAAACAAAGTCACAATCATATATTATTTAAACAATTTTTGGCCTTATTTACAGATTAGTTCAGATCACTTTAGTTTACATTATTTATAACGCTGTAGCATAAATTTCAACATTACCCTTTGATTAGGTAATTTCTCGATTATTGTTATTATAAATAAGATTTTTTTTTAATAATAAAAAACTCAGTTTACATGTCAAAGTGAATCATCTATCTGATGACAGCTGCAGAAATAGTGGCCGAAACGTTATATCATTATATATTGATAATATTTTTTATATTATTAATAATAAACTAATTAATGTCTTTTATTTTTAATACTATATTTTAAGTCCGGGATCGGCAGCCTGCAGCCCGTCAAGTAATAATCTCTATCTAAATATACAGACTGATCCAAAATTAACCCGGGTAAAAAGGAGTCCAAAGAGAGGTGGAGGAGGATAGGGAAATAAAAAAAATCCATATAAAATCGAGATAAAATTTTTTATTTCTATTAAATATTATTATAGTTTTATAGTTTAAGTTCATTTTTTTTTTTTTAGTATTTTATGTTAACATAATTATAGTCATTTTTATTTTTGAATAAAAATTTTTTAAAGCTATTATATTATTAAGCTATAATATTGTTAAGTGCGGCCCACCTTAAAATATTATTATTTAATTTGGCCCAGTATCTAGAAAAGGTTGCCAACCTCTCTGGTTTAAATAATGATGGAACTTTTTCAATTTGATTTAAAGAATTTCTTTCTTCCATATTAACCTTCGATTTTTTTTTATTCCAATTCAATTTTTCATATTTCAAAAAAAATTTATGCTTCCTTTAATTTTTTTTTTTTTTATTAAAATTATTACTTTTTTGAAAATAATAATTGCATATTTTAAACAAATATATCGAATAATATTTCTAAGATCTACACGAATCATACAAAATTAAGACTTTTAGGTCCGGTATTTCATGTACTATGGTTCTCAAAATAAATTGAAAAAATGCAATCTCTTTTTTTTTTTTTGTCTAAAAGAAGATATATAAAAATCCATGAATTTGATTATTTTATTCCTATTATTAAACTTGCATAGCTTTCCTAATTAACAAAAGATAAGGTTTGTGTCATATAAAATTAGCTTATTATAAATGAAACAACCTTAACATATAAATAAATTTACATATTTTGCAAATGACATATTTTGGAAGTGGATATTATTAATGCATTTTATAAAATTTTCTAAAATTTAGATGTTTTTTTTTTTTTTTTTTTTAATTTTTCTTTGAAATTTTTCGATTTCCTCAAAACTTCTAAAATGTAAAATCTTTATTAAGTTTTAATCTTTAGAATTATAAATGAGACCAAATTCCATATCAAATAAATCCTTCAGGAACAAAGCAAAAAATAAAAATGTGAAAAATTTCAATTTAAAAAAAAATTAATAAGTGGAAAAATTTTTGAAAATAATATGCCTTTATTTTTGCTTTCGTATCAGTTGAGCAAGAAGAATTTTTATTGACCCACAAATATTTTCTGAGAGAAAATAAACTTTCCACGTATAAAAACTTTTGTTAGAAACAAAATATGGTGACAGAGCAAACTTTTTTCAAATCCCCATATGGGCCTCTTTGAGATTGTCAATTAAAAAGAATTACCTCATATCATTTGCCATTGTTTTCTTTAAAGTTTTTCTTTCTATTATCTATAAATATGTCATGTTTCCTTAACTCCTGATACAGACCATTCGAATGGCTCATTCTGCTCACCATCTTTGCAAACTGCATCGCTCTGGCTGTTTATACACCGTATCCCAACAGC
>JAAAKE020057664.1:0-25738 GCA_010014785.2 Anisolabis maritima
CTCAAGATACATTTCGTTTAAATACTAAATAATATTGCATATAATTTTACTACGATAATTTTATTAATTTTTATTTATTAATTATATAAAACTTAAATTTTATTTCATAGTTCCATATATTATACTATTCTTCTCACATGTAATTGGACTACCTGTATCTTTGGTTTCGTTTTAATAATTAAGAGGCCTACAGGAAATCAATAAATTTTATATTTTACCTATTATTAAATTTATTATTTTCGCTTTCCTATCTAAGACGAAACCAAAGGTAAAATTTTATGATTTTGAATTTCACATAGGTCTCCTAATTATCCAATAAGAAAAAACCAAAGGTATTGGTTGTTCAATTATTTGTGAGGAGGATATTATATACAGATATGCTTATGTCGTCTCATTTGAAACAAGATACTTTTTCACTCCCTTTTTTTTTTTGTTTCTAAAAATGAGTTATGAATTTTGATGGATTCAAATTCTTTCTAGAATTTATTTGTGGCCCTAAATCCTTGACAGTTCGGCCATTTTCATCCTTCTGATGACTACCATCTAGAAAGTAGTGTCACGGGTCGTTGCCCTCAAATCCAATGAAATTCATAACTTAATTTTGCACAAAATTTAGATTTGTGCTTTTTATTCGATTATTTTAAGCGATATATTACTTGCTAATAAATATATTAATTTATAAAGAAATATTACGGCTTCAAACTTTAGAAAACCATTTATTATTTTGACATGCATTATGATTTATACTAACATTTTTTTTCTTTTCAGATTTTTTGTCATTTGTTCGACCTCGAGAGAGTGGAGTGATCAGCCCCTGAAATCGCCTTCTCATCTTCTCGGTGAGTGATTTTCTCTTTATTATTTAGTATTTGACAGACTGTACTTGGAAAATATTTATTTATTTTACTGAATTTGTTTATATTTACATATGAATTGGAAATATGCTAATATGGTCGAGTAATAATTTCAATAAAACAAAGAAAGATGAAATTCTTTTCTTTTTGAAATTTCTTCAGAATCTTCCGAATAATTAAATTACTGATTTGAGATATTTTTTACATCATAAAATGAAACTTAGTATACCTATATTCTAAAAAAAAAAAAAAAAAAACATGCCAAAAGACCTTGTAGAACTTTCACTCCCGTTGCCAATTTTGGTTTTGCAATTTTGGAGAGGGAAGTTTGAACCAGGGTGTGATACACTGCATAAATTATTTTGAGTTTAATTGCTGGGAAATAGCAATCTAAATGACCAGCAAATGTTTTTATGCTCTAGAGCATGCATACTCAAGTGACAGCAAAGGAGATTTAACAAGTGGACCACTCTAGAGGAGCTCAAAAATTCTATGAGTTGATCATTTTGGTTGCCTACCTTCCAGTTACCAACCACGAACTAATTTAGGTACCCCAAAGATACTATCAATCTTTAAGGCATTTTTATTTGTGCATATTTTGTAAATGAAAGTCAGAAAATACTCTTATCTTCAACCCTCTAAATTTTAATATAATTAATGTCCCAAATATTTTTGTCAAGTTGCAAAATTCTTGGTTGCCAAATTCCCAATTTAGAAATCAGAATATTTTTTTATTAATATCCTAACCAATTATAAAATTTTAATTATATTAAATTGTCCTATGACCTTTAGATTCAAAGATGGCGGTCTTATTTTAGCCATGTCGACACTTTTAATCTTTATTTAATTAGGGGGAAAAAAAATCTCAATAATTTGAAATATTTTCCAAGAGAAATTTTATCTTGACTGAGCTAGTTGTTTTAAGCCCCTAGCTTAATGTAAACATGCCCAATCTCTGTTCTTGTGGAAGGAAGAGATTGACAGGTGGTGGTGGTGGTGGGGGTGGGGGGGGGAGGCATAATAGGGATTGGCAAGGAAATCCAAGAAGAAGAAGCGAACATGTGGAGGTCACTGGGTGGCTGGGCAGCATCTCTCGAACGTCTACCCCCGTTCGTACGTCCTTTGCTTTGCAGCAGGGATCAATACAAGGCTAGAGCAACCAACCCTTCGCCTAGGGTTGGGGCTCTACCCACCAACTCACATGTACACTGACCCCATCGTGCAAAAAAGAAAGAGAAGAGAGAAGGAGGATTTGCAAATCATATACACGAGATCAAGAAAACAACAACAACTCCATTCACAATAAAAGAGGGTAAGAAGAAATCGCAGATCCCTTTTTGCACATATTATCAATCTTTTAGAGAAAAATGTGATGATCCAAAATGCCTTTTTCTTAAAAGCATTCTTGTTTTGATGTCATTGAAATTTTAAAAAATACCCGCAGGGTAATAACTATCCCAAGATTTTTGAACTTGGGGAATTATTTTCTTCTTTGAAATTCAAATATTTCTTTCTTCGTTTTTTTTTTTTTTGTAATTAATTTTTTCACAATTTTCTTTGTGAAAGCCCCAGGCTTCCTCAAAGGTCACAGCTTGGACTCCATTTGAAACATTTTTTATTTAAAAATAAGAAATTATTAGAATTTATTACATATAAAACTTAATTTTAAATAGGAATCCAAATAAAAAATAATTTTCGGACCGATATATTTTAATTTGCCTTTGTTTACGTCTGCGAGGGCTATAACCCCCCCACTCTCTCATATATAAGTAAATATTGTATATTTACAATAGTCATATACTTGATGATGGAAGACCATCTTCTTCCTCCTTTTTACTTAATTTTAAGCTCAGAAGATCAAGATTCAAGAGAAGAGAGATGAGAAACACTTTTGCTACTTGAGGATCTAGTTCAGGGCTTAAATATTTTAATAGCCTGAGGACCGCATTGGAAAATATATCTATTTGCGAGACGGATCTAGAAATTTCGTGAGGTTATATAGGTTTTAAGTTGATTAATTTATAGCATATTAAAAGAAAAATAATGGAGTTTTAATAAAACACATGTTATTTTGATGCCATGGATAGACATACTAACCTTTTTACTTTAGGAAATTTTAAGTTTACAGGTTATCTATTAGATTTTAATAAAAAAGATAATACTGTACATTGCAAAATTAATACTTCACTGGCTTCTTGATAACCGCCCTGGGCTAGATGACCAAAATTCTTCAAACTTAGGCACTGAATGAGCACATCAATTAAATGGGAAGGATGTTACTCAGAAAAATATTCTTGTATTTGGGTTTACAACAAAATATTTCCACCATTGCCCCTGCGAATATTCTCTTATCTACTTATTTATTTAAAAGATCTTGTTGCTGGTTGTCTATTTATAGGTGTATTAATTTTTTAAAGCATTTATTTAAAGTATCCCATATATCGATTATTTGAAGAAAATAGGCAATAGACAAAAATGACACAAGATTTTCATCTAACGCAGATAGAAAACACTCAAACCAGCTGATCTGGTACTTCATTTGAAGTTCAAACATCAAAAACCAAAATATCTCTTAAACTATTAATTTAGACGACAAAATTGTTCTATTCATCAAATTTTGTTAGAAAATTTTTTTTATCTTTTAACCTTTATGGTCTAATTGGGATCTCTTAATAAGAAGAAATTTGAATAATTAGGAGATAATAAATAAAATAACAATAGTTTTCTTTCTGTTATCTAAATAATAAAATAAAATTTTAATTTTAACCCGCTGATAAAAGGGAGTTGAAATAACCTCCAAAATATCTGTCAGTATTCACCTGCGAAACTTTTGCCAAAATATTTAGCGTTTTATTTGATCTTTATTAATATTTTTTTGGCATCTTCACGTTTAAGGCCTAAAGATAAAATAATTTTTTTTTTTTATTTTATTAAATTAGGTTTTAATTTTTCATATTTGAACCTCAAATGAAGACCCAATGGGGCCAAAATGACGTTGTCTTAATCCTTGATTATATATAATATTTTATTTCACCAATCGACCGCAATCGTGGTTACTTTACGGTTATTAAGTAATAATAAAAAAAAATGATTCTCTTAGAAGTTTTCATGATTGGATCCAAAAAATTTATTATTATTATTATTCAATTTTCTATTAATAAATTTAACAAAAGAATTTAAAAAATAATATTACGACTCATACACACATTTTGGACTCAAGGGAACTCACTTCCTTCTATCCATTTAAATCTCCCACTGTCATATTGATTACTAGAGAGTCATTAGTGATCACTAGAGTGATAGCGCCCACAAACTGAACTAAGGCTGGGACTTTTTCTTATATCATCTTGAACGAAAAATTAGTTAGGATATAACATAACCTACTCTAAAACTTGAATGCTCTTATGTATTCCAGCACTTTGTGAATTTCGATACAATATTTTATTTTATTAATTAACGCCCAAGGATAGGCCTAATAATTCAAATAATATTATCTAAATTTAATAATACTAATTTTGAAATTTTTTGTAATCCTTTTGTTAAATTTAGAAAATAACCCCTCGCCGAATAATAATAATAAATTTTTTGGATATGATCCAATCATGAAAACTTCAAAGATAATCTATTTTTTTTTTTTATTATTACTTATGTCAATAACTAAAATAAAACTTTTAGTTTTTTAAAAAGTTATTGGTACAAAAAAAAAAAATATGGAAATAGAAACTCCTATATAAGAAAGGTTTTTTCATAATTTGGATGTGGGCCAAAAATTAATGTTTATAAACTCTTCTCTACCATCAAATTTGATTAAATTCAAAACATTTGGCAGGAGAAGGAGGAGGGGGAGTATGGTCAGCTGAGGGAGAAGGCTTTTCATATGCCGGACAATTTATAATTTATGTTTATCATTAAAAAGCACTTGCATATTTGTTTATCACTCTTTTTATAAGAGGGGATTTATTTTTTTTTTATCTTTTTAATTCAATTAACAATTAAACAAAAAAAAAGTTCGTTTAAATGGACTGTAATTTAAAATGAAAGAATTTTTTCCTCTTCAATATTAAATTATAGATCTTATCTAAAGCTAACAATTTTGCCAGATGTTTTTTAAATTTATATTTTCCATATCGCCGCTGTAGATGCAAAGTAAAAGGAAACGAGACATAAAGACTCGTAATCAGGATCGGGCAAAATAAACAAAATATCATCCCCTGCCTTATTTCTTATCATCACCCAAGATTAAATGACAATTCTGAACTAGGGTCTTTATCTAAATCGGGAATCCATGATCTGATCGAATTCGCAATTTTTTCCTTAGGATCTTGATTCTTCTGCACATCTTTATACATAATATCATTATTATCATTTTAATGATATCCACTATGAAAAATGACGTAATAAAGATCAAATGAAATATTCTAATAAGCAAAAAGGAGAAGTAAATTTTTGATTGTTCAAAAAAATTTTTCGTTTTATAAATCAAAAGTCTTTCTTAGTAAAAACCTGGAAAAATATGACTAAAAACTTCCCCAAAATAAATAATTAAATAAAGAAAATGACTGAACTTTTTTCTTTCCCTTATTGTAAGATCCATTTTTATGTAGTGAAGGTAATTATGAAAGAGCGTGGCAGTTAGATTTATTTCTTTTACTTAAAAAAAAAAAAAAAACCCAGAGCGACATTTCGGTCAGCTATCCGACGGTATTCAAAGCCAGGTATTTTGTCAGGGCATTTCTTTAGACAAATCCCTACCCTTGAAGAATGTTGCACAGCTGTCCGAAACGTCTCTCTGTTTTTTTTTTTAAATAAAAGAAATAAAGACCCCACTACTAAATATTCAGCTCAACTAGATCCATTTTTGTGTTTCCTCAAGTTAATCTAATAAAATAATTTTTTGTGAGTGAATATTTTGGTGGTGGATCAAGCGACCCTTGACTCCCAGGACCTCCAGCCTATCCTAGGCATCGTTGTTCTTCCTTGCCACCAGACCACCAAATGAGAGTTGATTTCCAAGAAACAAAAGGCGAAGATAAATGCAGCTTTTTTCTCATTTTGAACTGCGACGTTTCATCTTTAATTAAAGGATGTATAGTTGAAAAAATTAAAACACGACAATTAACAGCTTTAAGGAGGGCTTTAATCAAAGCTGATCGGCTGATTTTAAAATTCTGCAAAGAAAAAAAAACTGGCTGATTAACTTTTGTTCTCTTGAAGATTAGAGAATACTTTATGGGATAGAAGTTAGCGCACAAGCGGTCAGTGCTCGATCCCAGCTACAGTCGGATTTTTTCTTTCATTTTTAATAAAATTTAATTAAAAAAAAAAAAAAGAAATTTCCAATTCACCATATTGGTCTTTCAAGTCACTCTAAAACAAGGAAATTAATTGCTCTGATACAGATCTGGAAGGGTCTTTGATGAAGCTTTCCGTTTCAATGATACATACAGCGAAGGGAATATAAACGGGCCCCAATAGATGGACCTATATGGTACGAATTGAATTGCGCTGGTCTCCTATCAGGAATATAATAAGCAAAAAAGAAAATACAATAATGAACATCAGAAACATAACACAAAGAAAAAGTTTGATTTAAATAGGCTTATAAGAAAGATTTTTGAATAAATCTCAGATATTGAAACTCGCGTGTCTGCTTTAGAGAAAAATGAATAGTCATAAATATTGAAACAAATCTCAAGAGAGAATGACGATAAACTATCAAAATAATGAAACGTAGAATCACGGCTAGTAGATGAAATGGAAATATTCTTCAAACTAAAATTCTATAAATCATGAGACAAAAATGTAGAAATTGGAGAAACTTTGAATAATAGATTGTTTGTCCCTCATAAATTGAATGGTATCGGCAGATAAAAAAAAAAAAAAAAAAAGGTTTTTCTGTTGACTAATTTCTATTCTTTTATATTGACTTTTTTTCTTTCCCTTTTCGGGACATCAACAAATTTGTTGATTTTAATAGCAAAGTTAAATCCTCAAGAATATATAAATTGTTTTGGCATCGAACAAAGTTTTCGGTTTTCTAGGCAGCGACGACGACCCTGGCCTGGGTAATAAGAGGAGCGAATATAGAGTTTCATTTGGTTTCGTTTGGGGACATTGGCTGAAGGCCAACTTTGCATTGGGGCCAATTGAATCAACATGTAAGTCCCCTCGTAGTAAAGGGATCTTCTATTTACAGGAGACAGATGGCCTCCAAAAATTGCTTGGAAAAACTTTTATTATTAATTTTTTATTTTAGCCCACTTTTTGGAATGCATACATATTTAAAGAATTATTATAAAATTTAATAATTACACTTACACAATAATAATAGCCAACCCGGTCCGATATGAAATTGGAAGGTTCTCACTTGAGAATGAAGACGCCCCTTATGCCCAATCAATCATCCCGCAAATATCTTAAAAAATATTATTTCCTCTAAAATAAACATGAATACTCATTCAATGATCTTATGTTGGGGCGCAATTGTTGGTTTATATAGAGCCAGAAAATGTTTTTGAAAGTTTTATAACTAAAAAAAATTTTTCTATCTAAGAAATTTTTTTACACATAACGAAACGAATTTTCTTTTTCATCTCATTGAAAAAATTTTTTTTCCAGGGATGTATGAAATGCTAGGGCCATTTCGGCAACGGGAGTAGGACGTTTTTGAATTTTATTGTAAATTATCATATTAATAAAATTTATTATATAATAAATTTTTGTAATTTCAAAGTTTAGGATATATTCTTTTAACTGTACAGTAAGTTACAAAAAAAAAACCCACCCGAGAATTTTCAATCT
Source organism: Anisolabis maritima (assembly GCA_010014785.2). Taxonomy (NCBI): domain Eukaryota; kingdom Metazoa; phylum Arthropoda; class Insecta; order Dermaptera; family Anisolabididae; genus Anisolabis; species Anisolabis maritima. The sequence goes on from JAAAKE020057664.1 coordinate 7,656, forward strand.
GTGATTTTTGTTTTTGGTGTTTTCTTTTGTCCTATGAGATTAGAAAATTCCGACATTCTTTTTTAAAAACAAAAATCACAGATTGAAAACGCATGGGTGGGATTTTCATTTGAATCACGCTGTACATTCTTTTCAATTCAGAGATAAGGCCATTTGGTCAAAAATCAAATTCTAATTTTTATTTAAATCGGGTGGATAAATTTTTTGCTTGCTGGAAGATAAACAACACATAAAATTTATTCGAATTCCTCCAGAACTCTCCAAGGGATCATGCATGTTAATTTTTAGGGAGATTTAATGTATGATCGGCTTGCTAATGGATTTTTTTGATTAATTACTCCAGACCATACTTGTTAAATATCCTTAAAAAACAAGTGACATGAATAATCCTAGAGAGGAATTCTGGAGCAATTAATCGAAAAAATAAATCCATTAATGAGTTAGCTATTTGGGTTGCCTCTCCTACAATAATATTAATATTTGTACTCCTTGGTAATAAGTCTATTTTTATATTATATAATATAAAATGTCAATATTCGTGGATTAAAAATAATTCCATTTATATAACCTTGGAATTTGGCGACTATATACCACCAAAGGTATTTTCCTGTTATTAGTGACCTTTTATACAAACGATTTTCTCTAGTAAATAATTTATAGTAATTTAACAAGGGAATGAATGAATAGTTGGAAGTTAGAAAGACAGATCAGTTTTGTCGTAAACACGCAGACTAGGCAAAGTGACAGTCATATATAAAATTGTACTTTGTTTCTATTTGACTGCCGGATATCGATCCTGGCTTCCGGAAAGTTATTTCTAGTCAGGCATTGGCTAACATTAACAAGAACGTTGCTGGTTGTTTTTTATAGCAGTCAGAGAACATTTCTTATATATTTTATTATAATTACTTTTATTCTATAATAACAATATTACTAATTATAAATTGTTGCTAAAATTATGATTGGTGTTGAGATTTTACAAAAGATATAAAATTCTCCATTATGTTAAAAAATAAACCAACCCTCATATAAATAATTATAAAAAAAAAGTGTAATGAATATTTTTATTCCATTTCATTGAATCGACCTAGATCTTTTATTTACCCGAGGCATGGGCGTAACCAGGGATGGGGAGAATGAGCACCGTTCCCATCGAATTTAAACATTTTTATATTTATAAAAATATAAATAAAATAGAAGAGAAACATGCATTTCATATAAAAATCTGATGTGACGGCCCCACATCGCACAACTTTCTCTTTCCTAAGCTAAGGAAAATTGTGTGATATGCTCCCAAATTTTTTACATCGGGCGCTCTAAGGTAGCCGATTAACAATTTTATATTAGCTTTTATTATAAATATTATAAAAAAATTTAATTAAATTGCGTTTATTATCAAACATAGGATTTTAAAATATTTATATTTTGTATGAGTTGGCCCATCCTATTTTCTATGGGATCCTTCTTAAAATCCTAAATTTAGGACCCCACACTATTTTGAGGTGAGAAGACAAAAATTTCTCATAGTGTAAACAATACACTTGAAATCTCAATCCCTAAATATATATATATATAATTTGAATTCCAAATTAGCCCCCCCCCCCCTTCAGAACAATTAGACCGCGCCTGATAATGAGAGCCAACAACTACTGAAATATAAGTAAAATGGAACGTTTACACTTTTACTTTCTCTCCGCAATGTCGACAGATATAGCAGTCAATGATTATTTCTGGTCTTTTAGGACCAAATCATCATATTTTCCGAACAAGAAGTTTGTAAATTTATATCAATATTTTGTAAAAAAAAAAATTATATACTGTGTATATATATATAACAAATTTTGGGGCTGGATGGCTAACAACCGTTAATAAATTAAATAAAAAAAAAATTATATCCATAAATCCGTAATCTCTAGAAGTCAGTTTAAGATATGAAAATTCTTTAAATTTGAACATGACTTTTTTATATGACAAGGAGTCTTTCGACCTTTTTTTAAGCCTCTTCGGCATCCGAGGCCATATAGACTTTAAACAAATTCCAATTAGATTAGATGATATTCGTTACTTGTTATCCAGACATATTTATTTACGCCTTTCGGCTTAATTGATAAACTTTCCTGTTTAGGTTAGATCTTTGATTTTATTATATTTTTTACCACAATTAAATATTAATTTAATTAATATTAAGAATGGAGAAATAATTTTTGTTAATTCTTAATTCTTTTGTAATTAATCAAGCACCCGACGAGTTCCCTAAAAAGGGAATATTAAATGAGTTGAATATGCAAATGGTTTTGTTAGAAGCAGTGAACCTTTTAAGGAGTTCGTGACTTTTGGCCTTCAACCATGATTTAGAGTTGGTAATAGTGGTAGTAGTAATAGTAGTGCAGGCAAGCACAGCCTCTAGTACAAATAGTAGTAATGGCAAGGTTGAAATGCCTAAAAGGCAATTTAGCTGCTGACACACCTCATGAAATGCCGACAATCGTAATTACATAATAGAAGGCATATGTATATTGAAGCATAAATTAGATTATTAATATTAGCAAATGAAATTTGAAAATTGTGTATAAAATGATTTTGTATTATTGCTAAAAAATTATATCATATATTTCTATTTTTAACGCATATTCTCACCGCAAGAGAGAGAAAACAAAAAATACACGAATTTATTTGGATATCTTTGTTTCTGTCATTAGTCGATTTTTGACATAAATATGTCTTAAAATTTTTACCTATTATATTATAGACATCACAGAAAATCCAATAATATCGAAATCACGGAATACAATTTCAAAAACTATCAAATACATCGAAAATTCAATTATATCACTGGATAGACAAAATTTATTTCACCCACTGATTGTGATGTCATTTGAGGGATCGAGAAAGTCCCGCCGCAACTTTGTAATCGTTCCAAAGCATTTGAAAACTTTCACGTAACTCAGTGAAGCTCTGGCGATCCTTATAGTCTCAATATAAACTCCTGATAGGTTTAGTTTATAAAACATTATATCGCACTAGGACTGGAGAGATATAAGGTAGTGTAAAGGAGGCCTTTTTCAATTCTGTAAAAAAACAATATATATATATAAAAATTATATAATTTATTTATTCTTTCTTTGGTTTCGACCGTTAATGCTGCCAGTGAAGCCTCCTTTGCCAAAATGTTGACTCGTACTCGATGGTGCAGCAGCTTTTTTGGATATTTTCACAAAGGTGTCTAGCATTTCGGGAAATCACTTCAAAATAAGACATCTCCTCACTGAAGAAGACTGGCAGCACTTGCAGTCGAAATCAGCGCTTTGAGATAGAATAAATAAAATAAATAATTGTTAACATATATGTGTTCAGGAAGGTTTCCGCGGTTGGGTATATTTGGGATAGACCAACCTATGAAAACACTCTTCCACAAACACACATATAATATATATATTACTAAACTGAAAAAGCCTCTTTTACGCTTCCTTATAAAACATTAGTTCTGGTAAAGTTGTTTGAGTAAAAGTTGAAAATAAAAAAAAATCAAAATAATGCCGGCTCTTACTCAGAAAAAAAAATGTTGGAAATAGTATCTCAAAAACATCAAGTGATACCATTACAAGGGTTCTAGCTTCAGTGAATCAGAAGTTATACTGCGTGAAAGTTTCCAGAGATACCATCTTGATGTATTCCCGTTTTCTTTACCCGTGACACAAATATACCAATTTTTTTTTTAGTTTTTTCGGCATCTGAAGCCATATAGATTTTAAACAATTCAATTATTTATTATTTGTGGACAAATTATCTAGATATATTTATATATACCAACCAATAAATTTTCATCAGAATTCCTGAGATCCGAACCCACATCTCTTGGCTTTGAAGGCTATCCATATTGACATTGACACTATCTCTAAACTCTCAGCCATGGGATGGGGTCGATATTTTTTCTTCATACATCAAACAATATTATCTACGTACTTAATATGTTAGTAGTACAAATAGTATTGGCTTATTAATTAAAAATTAATATTGTTATTTTCTTTGTAACCCTTCCCCTTTCTTGAACAAATAAGTCGTAATCAATTTATTTTCTTCCAAGAAAAAATTTAAAATAACTCATTTTCTTATTGAAGGAAAAAATTTATTGATTGGTTAATTAAAAGCGAATATCCCGGAATAATTTAATAGAAGACCGATAAGATCGGATTGCACGAAAGCATCTAGGGTATGTAAATATTTATGATTTCCCAATAAATTAATTAAATAAAATAAAATTCCATAATGAAGTTTGCTATTTTGTCAAACGCCTGTATATTATAAAATACATTGAATTGCGCAAGCTGTAAACATCCAAATTAATTTCTAGATGATAACCATTAATCATCGGACATAGAATGTGACATATTCTCTCTTAAATGGCCAATTTACTCTCCTCATTTATAAATACCGCTGTTTTTTTTTACAACCAGGACTGTAATTTAATTGACTTTGAAAAATTAATCAAACTCCCTTGTTTGTGACGTCACACTTCTCCATTAAATGATACATAAGATAAGAAGTGTGGTGAGTGAATTATTCTATTTAGTTGTCAGTTGTCACTAACAAATAGAGAGAAGCTGAGAGCTTTGAACTTTGAATCAAGAAGATTAGAAATCGTTTTGTGTGATAAAAAAGAGCGAGATTAAGAGAATGCTTAAATAATAAATTAAAAAGGCAATAGAGAATTCGTAAGGAATTTTTGATAAAAGAGTCTTCAAGATGTCTGATATAGAAAGAATTCGAGGTAACTTTTGTTTTAAGAATTTTTTATTTTTTACAACACTCAGAGGCTCACTTCCGGTGAGTATATGGATGGCAACCCCGAGTTAAAATGGGCATTTTTTCGGTCTACTTGAGGCCAGTCTTTTCCCTCTCTCAAACATTAGGTTCCCTTCCGTTAAAGAAAAATCATAGTCCCACACATTAAGTGACTGATGATTTTTTACAACATAATACATATTTAGAAATTAAAAAAAAAATTTGTAAGCCGGGAGGAGCGCCTAAAAAAATTCTTGAAATTCAAAAATAAGAACCTCAGGTTTCATCCTTTAATTTGAATAACTATACTCCTTTATATAGGTGTAATATTATGATTCTTTGTTTAATAAATTTTGAAATGAAATTATATATAAACCAAAAAAAAAAAAAAATTAATAATAAATAAATAAATAAATGGGGGTTAAAAGAAGCATAATATATTATGTTTATATAAACTAAATAAATATTTTCTTATATTAATGGTTAGTAATATAAACTTTTTTTTTTTTAATTAAAAATTTACAAAATATTTTCAGTTTATAAAAAGTATTTATATTTATGATATCCCCTTCAAAAGTATTTGGACAAACTCTCTTTGATCTCTTCTTGGATAATGAAAAAACTTAAATGAAATTCGAAAATAATAAATTTAATAATAGGTAAAACATTGTGATCAATTAGGTCTCCTAATTATCCACTAAGACGAAACAAAAAATACAGGTTGTCCAATTACTTTTGAGGGGAATAATATAAAAGAAGTAGAAATAAAAACCAGCCGTGTTTCAGTTTCCACCTTATTTCAACGCTATTGCTAATTATTTCGGGCATACTCGGAATCACAATGTGAATTTTTAGCAACATGTTTCATAGAATCTTTAGATTGGACGTATGCCCCTCGCTTCTCCAATTTTATATTATCATCGGACCCAGGTACTGAGTTTGGCAGAAATACAATATTTGCCAATAAAGTAATGTAAGGTGGAACTTGAAACACATCTGATTTATTTTTCCAAACCATTATATTTATAAACAAATGAGGTTTGCAAAATTATTCCCATATTGCAATATCCGCTCATAATTTCATTTATTTTTTGTTATTTTTGACACTCCCCCCTTCTCCCCAGAATGATAATAGTAACTTCACCCCTGTCCCTTGTTTCAGAAGTAGAGTTATACTAGCTTCATGAACCAAGGGTCAGTGGTTCACTTCCGGCCCTAAACAATGAAATTTATTTAAATCATATTGGCTATAAATTTTAAAATTTAAATATAAATGTGAATGGATAAAATTGGTTATCTACAAATTTACATAATTTATCGAAAAGAAAAAAAACTTAAACCCTTCTTCGTTTTATTACCTTGGTTTATAATAATATTTAATTAAAAAATAATTTAGCGTATGTCCAATTAAGGTCGAAGGTTGCTTTAAATAATTAACCCATTAAATTAATTCCAGGCAATTTTTGAATTCTTGTTGATTTACCCAATTTTTATATACAATAGAATAGTAATAATAAAATTTATAAAATTCAATATAAAAAAGTAAAAATTAAAATTTTAATCGCTCATCTCTTGTAAGGCTTCATCACTTAAATTTTATACAGATATATTATTTTGATTTCTTTTTTAATCTCATTTTTTATCTACAAAATTTTGAAATAAAATTGTATATAAACCAAAAAAATTTATTATAATAAATAAATACTGTCCAATTTACATGAATTGCTTTTGAATTTATTTTAAGTTTATATGCTGACAGTATTTATTTATTAAAAAATGAGATTAAAAAAGAAATCAAAATAATATATCTGTATAAAATTTAAGTGATGAAGCCTTACAAGAAATGTGCGATTAAAATTTTAATTTTTACTTTTTTATATTTAATTTTATAAATTTTATTATTACTATTGTATATACAAATTGGGTAATTCAACAAGAATTCAAAAATTGCCTGGAATTAATTTAATGGGTTAATTATTAAAGCAACCTTCGCCCTTAATTGGACATACACACAGTTTGCTTCTGAATTGAGACAATACAATAGTTAAGTTAATTAACCACGTGATCTGGACCTAGATGGGAGGTCATCTAGAGATAAGGATGCCTGTCTGTCTGCCTCTATGTGTGGCTTAGTGATTGCATTAAAGTATAAACAGAGCGAGATAAGTGTGGATAAGCTCAATCAACCGTAAACTTTAATGAATTTCTAGAAATTTTATCGGGTTACATTTTTTTTTTTTTTTTTTTTTTTTTTTTCAAAAATGAAATATTAACTTTTTTAACGATGTTATATGTTATTAAAAAATTCAATTTCAAAATTTAATGCTTCGAAGGATTATTTCATCTTTTTTTTTAATATGAATTTCCATTGATTGTTCTGATTAAATTAATTAAGTTTATTTAAAAAAAATATATATATAACACAAATTAAATTTATTCAGAAACTGATAATTTTTTAAAATTATTTTTTGAATATTTCTTTCGTCTTGCCTATTTCGTTCGGAAGCTTATGAATCGGTTAATGTATCAGTTAGATATTTTCACAAATTTGTACATTTCTGAGTTGCTAAAATATGATTTTCCTGGTGTATCTGTCACTTTTTTAGCTGATAACTTACGCAAGATATTATCTTTAATAAATAATATCTATTCTCCAAAAGAGAAGAAAAATTTATAGTTGAATATTTTTTATATAGAGCTGAGCTTCCCATGATTAGCAAAAATAATATGGAATGAAATATTAATATAATGGAAGAAAACACAAAAAAAAAAATTAAATGTAAAATTTTGAGAGAAAGTTGCCACATGAATTAATTAAGATTGAAATGAATATTTAAATGTAAAATAAAAATAAAACCCAACACATATCATTAGGTTAATTTAAGTCAATAATTATTTAGCCAACCTAAAACTTAACATCAAGAAGTATGTGAGAGAGAAAAAATGTTGGGAACCAAATTGGGAGGTAAAAGGAGTATAGTGGGCTTGACACGGCAGTTTATTTGAATGCAATTTACTCTCTTCGAATGTCAATGATTTATATAATATAATTATTCCTAAAATTGATAAATAGTAAATAAATAAGAGATGATTTTGTCAACTGATATTAGTTATCTCTTATTTTATTATTTACAGACATTGGATAAGAAAACATCAACTTTTCACATTACTTAATATTCAAATTCACTCATCTTAAAATGTATGAAAATGATAATTACAGAAATATTCTAAAAATAAAGGAATCCCAAGTTTTTACGATTAGTAGGCACCATAATCTTTAAAATCAAATTTCAAGGCCAGTATTATTAAAATAAGTTATAATTATTATTTTATAGGTGAGAAAACAAAAAAACCTCTTAACTTTTAGTTAAAAAAAAAGGAGGATCATTTTAGAATTCTTCCTTCTACTTAATTTTCTTGTAAAAATTCCTGAGCATACACTCAGTCTCAAGCCTTCTTTTGATTTATATTTAACCCACTGATAATCTTAAAACCCATGGAAGGGATGTGGGTTCGAAATCCAGGCAGTACGATGAAAGTATAGTATGATAACAAATTATATAAATAAATATTCCTGCATAATATATATTAATATTATAGTCTATAAGGCTTCAGATGCCGAAAAGACTTAAATAAAAAAATATTAATAAAGAAATAAAAAAATAAATAAATCCTTAGATTTTTTCGCTCATTTATTTCCAAATACATTAAATCTCATGTTCCACAGCCATCCTCAGACAAGACAAAAAATAAATTTCTAAAACAAGACATACATTTAAATACAAATTTTATTGATGGAAAACGCCAATAAGTAAAATCTTGTCTGGATACAAAATTCAATTAAAACATATTTATTCTAACTTAAGCTATTTTGATCAATCTGATTACTACCACTGATAGTTTTTTAGTTAATTGATTGATTTTCCGACTCCTGATCTAAACGAATTATTCTTTAAAAGATTCTTGTTTCAATGAAAAAAAGACACTGGATAGGAGTTGCTGAGTTAATTCGTCATACACAAAAAAAAACTCAATCAAGTAAAATCTCCTCTCACCGTCTAATAAAATACCCGACACGAATGGGAAATCACCTCTCTGAGGAAAATTAATTATAAATAGTTTAAACGTTTGGTGATTGAATCAAGAACAGTTTGAACTGTGAACAAATCGAATAACGAACACTTTTGCAAAAGTTCAAACACAAACATATGTTCGGATAACGAATACAAAGATTATCGGTTAACTCAGAGGTGAGCAAACTACGGCCCGCGAGATTGGTTAGAAATATTCTATTCTATTCTTTTTTTTGTCAACATACATATATGAACAAACGTTCTCATATATGAATAAAAGTCAGAAATTCAGATCTCAACTAACAGACGCAAATCCGTATTACGATAAGCAAAATGATTCAGATTACAACTCACTAATGAAAAACTGTGCATAATTGGACTCATCTCATGGATAATGACATTGTTAAAGCCGATGATTGTAAGTTAGTTTCATTAATAAATTGTACTCGTCGTATCTTAATTAATTTTGATGTGCAGCTCGCCTGACTTAGTATCAGCGTTCATGCCCTTTAATAAAAAAGTTTGCCTACTTCTGAGTTAACGGGTTGCAAACCTCTTTAAATGGTTTGTTTTTTAACTGATCACCAATCGTTCATTGTATATTATAATTTGGAAAATATTTTTTCCAACAAAAAATTTATCAAAAAAATTCAAAACAATAATAAAAAAATTTAACCATGTCATATCGCTACATTAAAAGTGAAAAATATATAGCTATTTAAAAAAAAAAATCAAGCTTTATTTTTCGATTAAAAATCTTTTCTAAGATTTCTTTTGCTTCTCTTTGAAAAAGAGCAAAAAACATGGACTAAAATTAAAATTACTAATTTTTTAATATATAAGTAAATTTATTCTTAAGAAAATAAACTTATAATTGATTTCGATATCTTTTTTTAGGATTTGAGTGGCTCAATATTGATTTTTTACAACCGGTGTTACGAGATTATTATAAAAACAACAATTTGCATATTAAAAATGTCAAATTGACAACAGAAGTGCCCAAAGGAGAAAATTTTACAAGTAATATAATCCGAATTCAAATTGAGTATCACATAAATGAAGAGACTCGTTTGTTGGCTCTTGTGGTCAAGCACATTCTCACAGACTCTCAAAACTCTGAGAATCTATCTCAAACGAATTCCCTTTTACTCCTCTTCCAGCGGGAAAAGACTATGTATGAAAATTTATTACCTCAACTTGTGCCAATTGTCGGCCAATTGGCGCCCACATATTTCCCCTCTCGCCGGCCTTATACATTACTTCTAGAAGATCTTTATTTGGCCGGATATCAATGTGTTAATCGATTTGAGAAATTTGATTTAAAACACGCGCTATTTCTAGTGAAAAATTTGGCCAAGTTACATGTCGGATCTCTTGTTCTTTATCAAAAAAATCCAGAAATTCCGCATTTTTTTGAAGAAGATTTTGAACCAATTGTCAATCAAGTATTATATTCTGATACTTATTTAGCGTTGGCTGAAGAAATTGAATCATGGTCCGGATATGAACGTTTCGGTCCGAAAATGAGAGAATTCAGTAAGATTAGTCGACAAACTTTGGAGAAGTTTCATGATTCTAGTTATGGACATGTCCAAGTTGTGGTGCATCGTGACTGTTGGGCAACCAACGTGTTTTTTCGGTACGACGAAAAAACCAAAGATCCTAATGATATCCGTTTTATCGATTACCAATTAAGTAATTGGTATAGTCCAGCGGTAGATTTGGCTTATTTTGCCGGGATGGGACTTCAAATTGAGGTCTTGGACAAACACTGGGAAGTAATAATCGAATCGTACTTAACAGAAATTTTCAAATGGATAGATCATTTTCATTTAGATCCGAAGATTTGGCCGATTCGGGATGATTTCATTAAAGAAATGGAAGAGGTGCTTATCTGTGCCCCAATCGCGTGTTTTTCTTTTATGCATCTTATTCTATGCCAAGGTGAATTTGTACCGACATTGAAAGAGGCTTTTGATGGCACTTATTTAGAGAAGGATAGCAATTGGAGAAAAAGTCTCCGAACGCCTCTTTATAAAGAAAATATGCAAAAACTTTTATTATTTTGTGAGAAAAAGAATTATTTCTTATAAAATTTATTATTCTTTTAAAAGACCTAAGGGTTGAAATATTTTAAGACTTAACTGAAATTGGTGATAAAAAATTAAATATTTTTATTAATAAAAAAATGCCAATAATAAAAGTTGGGAATAATATATAATTTTCTCAACACAGTGTGTCTCAAAAGAGATTTAGTCTTTTCTTTCCTGAAGACCCATAGACACTCAGGGGCTCACCACTTGTGAGTACGTGGATGGCGACCACGAGTTGCCCGAGCCTCGGCTGGTATTTTTCTGTTTCCTTTTTACCAGCCTTCCCTTTTTCCCATCTAGCGTCAGGTCAGTTTGCTTCGACTTTCGGTCGTTTTTGCTCTATTTGATATGCCGACCCCGAAATACAAGATTAATAGCAAAGAAAAAAGAAGAGTTTAATATTTAAAAAATATTTATTTGAAAAAATAAATTTAATTTAAAATTAATGAAATATTCAAGAAAACTGAAAATTAACTTTTGCTATGGTAAATTTGGTCCAAACATTGTCGTAATTAAGTTAATAAAAAAAAAAACTTCAATCTAAACTTCTAAGTTAATTAGTCAAGTGGAATTATGAGAAATTTTTACACATGCAGATATCACCTTAAATCATGAAAAGAAGATAAATTGCGCTGAAGTTTTTTTTTTTTATTAAGGATTAGCAATACAGCCATATCTTTTAGATTTTATGAATAAAAATATATTATTACAATTTATAATTACATTAAAAAAAAACAAGAATAGCGACATAAAAACAAAATCAAAGTATGAATTAGAAAAAAAGATTATAAGAACAATCAGAAACGGTTATTAACATTTTATCTACAACCACTTTTGTCGTTTCCTATTTTGTTTCTTAACTACACCTCTGCCAGAAAGTTAAGATTTTCAACTAGAAATCCAGGTGAGGAAGAATTTTATTCATGGGAAATGCAAATAAAAATATATAGCTTATGTCATAGATCATTCACCCTCTCCCTCATAAAGCAAAAACAAAATTTAAATTTGAATAAAAAAAAATCGTAAATAAATTATATTTTCTACAAAAAAAACAAAAAAAATCAATAAATCAAATAAAAAATCTATTCAGAAAGAAAAATTGACATGTCTCTCTAAAAATTAATATATAATTCAGTATTATTGCTCAAGTTACAAAGAAGAAAAAAAATCAGAGTGGCCGAGGCCCTCTGCTCCTCTCTTCTCTCTTCTCACCTATGTTATATCTATCTATCAACCTATCTTGTATTATCTATTAATATATATGTATGTATGTATATAAGTAGATTTTTTCTCAAAAGCGATTCTATTTCGATGAAATTTGGTGTATTTACTAATTAGAGTTTGAGGAATCGATTGCATTAGATCTCTTTGGGAAAATATATTAGGGAGTTTTTTTTTTGGTGGAGTCAATTTTTTTTTTTTATAAATGACCATATCTTTAGGTCTTATGTCTAATTGCAAAGGTCTCTATTATTGACTCTTTTTGTACATTAAAAAAACAACCTCGAGGGAGTTATATAATAAAATTGGTTCTTCATTCCCATAAACCCCGAAAAAAAAGATACATAATTAATAATCCTAATATTTTATACAACCATTTAGTAATACATTTATAATTTATTTTATTTTGATCACTTTAGAAATAGATTAGCTGTGTCTTTCACGCTTTATCAAAAAGGCTTAATCGAATTGTAGAGGATCCATTTGCCCCCTCCCGCCCTCCCTCTCTCTCTCACTACAACGAGGTCAAACAAATAAATGACTGTTGATGGATGAATGCAGTAGCAAATGGAGGAAAAACAAATGACTTTAGATTTCCAATCAAGTAAAACACCAATTCTCTCTTTCTCTACTAAACATAAATATTAAACTCAACAGCCATGATTGACAACACCTGGATCAATTTCATTTACAATCGAAAAAGGGTGGGCGGCTATCCTTTACCAAGTTAAATAAAATCATATTACAAAATTAATTAAATATAATTCAAATATACATTTACTTTAATTAAGATCATATTTGTTTGCAAATTTATTTTTATCCATCATATAGCAATACTTATTAAATTTGGATATTATATTAATTATAATTATTTTGAAATGCTAACAATTTATTATTTAACATTAATTTGAGCCTCCCAATTTAACATCAATTCAAGGCTATATATAATATATTTTTAGATAATGTCGTTCCAGCCAACTCTCTTGTTTCTCGGAGACCACCTATCCGAGGTTCAGCATAGCCTGACCTTACTTAACAGCTTTCGGTGGCTGTTCCTTTTCGTCTAGACTAGATTCGCCAGCATAATTTGAACCTATCGCTTAGAAGGGGTCAGTACTTCTCCATAAAATTATTTCGGCTACCAGTTAATATAAATAAAAATGGACTAAATGGCCCCGAAAAATACTTTAAAAAAATCAATAATTTCTTTTATATCAGAGTATATTATTCTAACTAAAACTAAACTCTCTAATCCAGTCCGGTAAAAGTGAAGTATCAATAAAGACATATTGAGGTATTTATTGGTTTATTTCAGTAATTGATAATTATTAATATACAATAATAAAACGTTCCGGCTCCTATTTCTGCAGAAATCTTGATCTCTACTTAATTTTATTCTTATTTTGCTCTTAGATCCAATAGAGTATCAAAAGTCGTGCTAAGATTGGACTGCCGAGTCCTAAAGGGAAACTCAAGTATTTTTGTCCCTAGGTCTTTAGCTAGGAGTAAGATAGCTCTTATATCTCAACTAAATAAAACAAACCAGTGGCTTGCGTCATCTACTTCAATTAGCATATTTATTTTTTCATCCTAACTTATTCTCTTCACTATATTAGGATTCTAAAAAAAAGCCTTTTGGATAGATAGGAATAACTCTAATTACATGGTTAATAATAAGGCTGTGATATCAATAGAAGTAAATAATTTAACCCTTGCTAAATCGCTAATTAAGGAGGAAAATATTATTTTTTAAAAATCTAAAGATTTAATATACAAAAATATGGTGTTTAGTTAAAATGGTGGTGTCTACTTTTCAGGTTAAAATTAGAAATATAAAATAAAACTCTAGGATTATTAATTTATTATCATAGAATTAAAATAAATATTGGTCACATATGGAGATGAAATTCCGATACTAATTATTTTATGCACCGTAATTATAACTATTCGAAATTAATTAATACTTGTTGATTTTGTATTTAGAATCTGATGGGATTTGATTAGAAAGGCCTCCCAAAGGCAAATCAAAACTGGTTGGTTAATCGGATGACATAATCAAAATAATTTACCATCGATGATAAAATTATCGATCAGGCCCCTAAATCAAGATTATTGCCGAGGAATAAGATAATTGGTTTTCCTAGGCAAACTGCTCGATACTAGGAAATAACAATGGGGGAAGGAGCAGGCAGCAGGTGAGAAGCCTCTACGATATTAGAACTCTGAGAGACGTTTCGGCTTTAATTTAATAATCCCATCACATCATCAGGCCATTTAGAGAATGATTCAAAGCATTGAGTCAAAATTACAGAGTTGTCGGTTTGTTGTGTGTTTAATATACTTACATAGAATGCTTGTTAACTTATATACATTGCTATTTATGAAATTGTTCTCTCTAAAACGAACTAATAATGACATTATTAAATTAAAGTCGAAACGTTTCAAACCTGAGCGTTTTAATATCCTAAAGGCTTCTCTCCTGCTGCACTCCTCTACATCACATGTAATAACAAACAAACAAGCTAGCGTTGAAGTGGGAGAAAGTCGCCTCCCTTTGGCCAGACTAAAAGTTTTAAAATATATTTTGAATTTATTCACTTTTCTTCCCGAATGATAATTACAGCCTTTGTGAAGTATCAATGGCTGATATTTGAAAAAATAAAACATTTGATCTTTTATTCCTCAAAAGTCGGAATAATATTCTCTTTGAAATTTAATTGAAGATTAGTTATATAATATAATAAGCAATAAAAAATGATGGGTAAAAATATAAAATAATAATAATAATATTTTAAGCACCTTGTATAACCCCATAAAATTTATTCAAATTTTTCAATACTAAATCTATAATCCTTTAAATTTTATACGCATTTTTTATTATTATTTAAAACTTTAAAATCTTTCGTTATTTCATAATTTTTTTTTTTTTTTAATGATTTGGTAGGAATAATTTAAAAATAATAGAAAGTAATTATATCTCATATCTTTGATTACATTTTATTCGGTTTATAAATTCTTCAACTGAAAGATAGGATATTTCTAGTATACAATCTACTTGAGTGATTTTTTTTTTCAATTGTCCCACTTATTTTGATTATATATTTCTAATTAGCTTAATAACATATAAGTACTGAGATAGAGCTTTGTTGGAGTGTCTTTGTCAAAGAACTGTATTTGGGACATACCATAAAAGGAGATTCAGTATTATTCCATCTTTATTTTAAATTTTGAAAAATTATTTTATACAAATTTTATATGCAATTTTTTGATATTGCAAATTAATTTTGGAGAAAATTTCTGATGTGATATCACACAACTTTCTCGAGAGATTTTATTATTTTAATTTTAATTTTGTTATTTTAATGAAAATTTAAAATATTTTCTAGTGTGGAGTTTTTCGCAAATTTTAAATTTGTATAAATAAAACATGCACAAAGTGCATTTATGTTTGCAGTTATGTATTTGATTACAATATAGCATATCTTCTACTAGAAATAAAATATGTTTATAAAATATTTTAAATTTTCACTAAAAAATATCTAAAAAAGTGGTGTGATGACACGCCAGATTTTTTAGATACGATTTTCTCTACAATCAATTTGGTCTATCAAAAAATTGCATCTTAAATTTATACAAAATAATATTTCAAAATCTCCTTTTATGATAAGTACAGTACTTTGACAAAGACACTCCTACAAAACTAGTTTATCTCAGGACTAGGTTATTTTACTGGTGAGGATTTGGATGGCGACCACGAGTTATCCGAACTTAGACCGGTGTTTTTGCTCCTTTATGTCAGTTCTTATTCCCTCCTTCATCTCCTTCGCCTCTACAATTTACACTGACTTTATTTTAATGAAAAAATAGACAGATTTGCCAGTTTTCATCATAATCTGTGCTGCCAGAGAAAAAGAAATATTTTTTACAGCACAGAATTAAATATAAAATAAAATTCTCTCCAATTTTTTTTTTTTTTATTCCACATCTTTTCCTAATCCTTCCTCTCTGCATTCCCTGTTGATATTGACCTTGAATTGATTATCAGAAGATAAATAAATTACAAAAAAGATAAGCTTTAATATTATAGATTGAATATGATGCCATAAACCCATTCAGTTTTCGCCCTCCCCTCTTCTGCCCTTATGTCATATCTCCGTTGCTGGGAGTAAATAGATGGCCCTATATAACCCTGCGGGCAAAATATATACTGGGATACATGCATACCTATACTGGTATATAAATAACAACAAGGCTTCCTTCCTTTTCAATCCGGTTAGATCCAATGTCAGTTTGTGAATGGTTTATTAAAAGGTGTATACGAATATTCAATAAGGAACTATGTAATATATTCACGATGATTACACAGACTCGCTACATTTTATATTTTCAAGTTATTAGACTCGAGAGGCGATAAATTATAAATTATTATTATATTGTGGTAGCTAAAACTTGATATTATTATGACTTAATATTACAAACAACGTAATTTTATAATATATTTACGGTGATTTTGATGATTTATTTATTAAATAATGCAAATTTATTTGTTTGTATTTTATAATTAACAAAAAATTATTAAGTGATACTAAAAATAAATGATTTCTTTGGATGGATGGCAGCCAGTTTGGAATGAAGATGTGAAAAAAAAACTTAACAAGACCGAAACGTCGACACGTTTTGATATTAATAATAAAGATCAGGTGGAAAGAGTGAGTTTTTATCTTTTCTCATCTTTATTCTAAACTATAATCCATCCAAAACAAACAAGGTTGCAAGACTGCATTATATAATGAACTCTGAATGAACCCTTAATTATTTTAAATTAAATAATTGCACCAAGTGCAGAAGCGCCCATAAATAGATAAATAGATAATAAAAAATTATTTATAAACGAATCTGACAAAATTTCCTTAAATATTGTATTACATTGGGTTTTTTCGCATTAATTTAATTTAATTTCTTCCTTCTATTATATTTTCATTTGCAGATTTTGCAAGTTAGAACTCGTCTCTTCTGGTTTGCCACCTTGGCACAGCTGCTTGTCCAAGTGTCCATTTAGTCTTGCCAGAGAGGCCGTCCCATTCACATCAGTCCCGCGCTATTCAGCTCTAGATTTTTCTTGATTTTGTATGTATATCTTTAACTTTTAGATAAACCTATTCAATCTTAAACTAGTAAATTTAATAATATTAATATAATACCTAATAAAGTTCATCATCGATTTTGAACTGAGAAATAGATCATTATTTTATATTCATTTAAAATAAATATTTAATGAAAAAAAAATTAAAAATTGATAATATTTTTCAAGATTTCGGTGTCTAACTATCAATCTTTTTCAAGACATGTAAAAGCGTTAAGATAATTCTTTAAAGTAATCATCATGCAAGTTTTTGGGAGTAAATTGGAAAATATAATGCGATAATCTGCTTGATTACTTTGAAAATGTGTCAACAACAAACAAGGTAAGTTTTTATTTTATATGTTTTGTAAAAGTTACACAAGATTCTTTATAGATATTTGTTTTCTCATTTATGATAATTTATCAGCAGCCGTGAGGAAAATAGTCAAATCCTCTATTTTTCATTCTCGACCGAATATAGATTAGCCATTAGTGTAAATAAGCCATATTCGACGATCAACGTTCATATTTTCTTCCATTTTGCCGGCCTACCTTGAGGAAAATGTTGAGAAACAGTGCATTAAAACCTGAGTTGTAAATGAGCCTTGAATTATCATAATTTAAATATTTGTTTCATAAATTAATTATAAGCCATCAATAAGCTTGAATACAGAAGGGGTCGTAAATATATAAAATTATTTATAAATAAATCTGAAAAAATATCCATCTCCCACATATTATATAATATTCTATTATATTCGATTTATACCTATTGATTTAAATTAACTTCAC
>JAAAKE020057775.1:0-44574 GCA_010014785.2 Anisolabis maritima
TGTTTTGTAAATGTAAACACAAAATATGTATAGCCTGAAGACCAAAAAGGTCAAAGGCAAAAATTTTTGGAATCAATAAATAAATAAAATAAAAAAAAAAAATACATTACACAGTTCGATAATTGAAGTAACGATAGGACCGATAAATGTAAATTCTCCATTTATATCGTTTTGTGATCTTCCATTCAATAGAATTATATTAAAATCTTCTAAAAGTTCGAACATTTTCCCCCATTTAAATTAATAACTGAATCTTTGGATTTTCCAATTGACTTTAATTTATATAGGGGGGGGGGGGAGGAAGTACTTAATTGTTCTTGAAAAACTTGTAGAATACTTACCCTACTATTAAAATCCCCTAATAAAATAAAATTTAAATCACGATGATTTTCCATCATGTTCCGAAGAGTCCGAAAGTCTCTCTCCTATTCAGCACAATTTTAAAATTTAGGAATATTGTAGTATTTTTTTGATTTGTTTCTTATCTTTATTAATTCAAATTGCGATAAATTATCAAATCTAATTATTTTTTGTTTTAAAAGCCATTTTCTTACAGCAATAATACAACCTCCACTCGCTCTTCCCATACATAAGATATTGGTCGCTAAGATATATTTAAATTCATATTCAATGTACAATTTTTTAAATTTAACAAATTCATTCTTCTTCTGTTATGAAAGTTTCAAACAAAAAAAAATACATCATATTTTTTCAGAAAATTTGTCAAATCTGTGTTACTAAGTTTTTTTAAAACCATTAGTTAGTATTCTAAGAGACTATACTAAAATAATTTTCATTTTAACCTTCAGGTTTATTTTTTGAGTCACTTTCACAGATCTCCGTCCACATCGCCCGAAGATGCATTTGGCCTGAGATGAAAAAATCTCATGGTGATAGGCTGATCTGGTTGAATTGTTGGCCCTCCAAGATACCTTTCTCCTCTTCGTTGGCTTATTCTTGACGATTCTTGACGATAATGATTTTCCGGATTTTTATCTTGTTTATCAGCCCCCTTCTGCTCCTCACAATCAAAGAATTCTTCCATTCCTAGAGTCAACTCTGAGGCATGATGGAATTCTCGTTGGATTATAAGTCCATTTCTTTTCATTTTAATTTCTTTGACTCCCTTTTCATATAATTTCTTACGGATTTGAAATACAATAAGTTTCTGCGCCCGGCTCTCGATTCTTTATCTAAATCATCTGATATATTAATAAATATATTTAAGTTCTTTAACTTATGTAATTTTTTAAAAATATTTCTCTTCATAATATTTGAGGTAAGTGATATGACAACTGGACGTATTCTGTCCCCAGGCCGACCAATTCTTTTTACTTAATTGAGATCTTGCTTGTAGATTTTAACGTCAAGAATTTTATTACACATATTTAAGATATTATCATCGAATGTATCAAGTTTCTTCTTTCTGTTCTGGTTCTGTCCAAAAAATATCAGATTATTTTTTTCTACGTAAATCTTCAATCTTTCTGTCCTGTCCAGCAATTTCTTCTTTCAATTTGACGTTTTCCTTCTCCAAGGATTCGCATCTTTTCTTCTGCACCTGCAATATTGCAGAAATATTCAAATTAGATATTTCGGCATGTATCACATCTTGTATATCCTTCTTCATTTCATTTTTAAATATTTCAAAGATTGACTCGGGGATTTTTCCTTCGTGTGTCATCTTATCTATTTATGATGATTGTTACAGGGTTCTATTCCTGTAACGTATGATTTCGGAATGCACCTCAGGACCGATATGGGGGACTTAAATAGGTTATATAGGTCTTAATATCGACAAACATTGGTCCTTTTAAAATTTAAACTTATATCGTTCTAGTTTAGGAATACTTACGAACGAGTTTTGCCGTCAGTGCAATTTGCAGTTCAAGCGCATAAATTTATATTAAAAAAAAAAACTAATCTACTCCTAATAAAGTTTTTTAAAAATATCCTTCTGTGATACTTTTTTTCTAATAAATATCCTCCTTTCATATTTCAGATATGTGGTAAATCTATAATATATTTGGAATGAATCTGGGTTATGGTAAATATAACTTCTCTCTCTTACGGTTAATTTAAGCAACTTTTTATTATTTATCCTTACATTCCATTTTGACCAACGACCAAAGGATTAATTTAAAATACTTTTTATCTAGGTATGGAATCACTGGCGAAAGTAATGTTCAAGGAGAAGAGGTAAAAAAATTGGATGTCCTTTCTAATGAGCTTTTTATCAATATGCTTTCTTCTTCATATACAACATGCCTTTTAGTCAGCGAAGAGAATGATAATGTAATCGAGGTTAGTATTTCATTATTATTCACATTATTCCTCTCTTTATGAAAAAATAATATAAAGTGTGCCAGAATACATGATTACAGTATGACACTAAAATTTTGTTTAACTTTTTCAACGTTTTCTTCTAATTTCTAACACAAAGATATGAAGATGAATTATTATCATACATCAAAAAGTTTGCTTTTGCGACCAATAAAGAGATTTTTTGAAAATTTGGGATTTTTAATGAAAAATGGTGTGTAACATCAATTTAAATAAACTTAATACCTGTTATTAGTGATAAAATCTCTTCAAAAATGTTTCTAAAGAGTGGGACAAGTCATTAGGAGCTATATTAGCTATTTCTGTTTAGTTATATATATTAAAAAAAAGGCGTTTTTACACTGATGCAAAAAAACGCTAATACCGAGATTACATACATTCAATTACAACTCAACTATAGTAAACATTTATTCATAAAGGATTCCTCTAAAAATTCATGTAGTGATAACAGGGTATAAAATGGTTTTTATATAAATTTTATGTTAAATTTTATAAAAAATTTCATCAAACTTTATTAATTTTTGGAATTCAGTGATAAAAAAACGAGCAGAAAAAGCTAAAATAACTTCTAATGACTTGTCCCACACTTTAGTAAAAGAGAATTCATCACTAGTAACAGGTTTATTTAATTAAATACATTTACATACGTTTTTCCATCAGAAATCCCGAATTTTTAAAACTCTTTGACTATTGACTCACCTTCATATCTTTGTGTTAAAAATCGGACGAAATCGCTAAGAAACCTATTCAGAGAAAAAAGTGAAATTTTCTTATATAGTATTATCTTTACTGTTATTTTAAAAATCAATTGATGCATGAATCAATGAATGAATTAATATATTTAAAAATACTGTAATGACAGATTGAAACTGACAAACGTGGCAAGTATATTGTTTGCTTTGATCCTCTCGACGGCTCATCGAACATTGATTGTCTTGTCTCAATTGGATCTATTTTTGGAATCTATCGGTAAGGTTTGTTTGATTAATGTCTCAATTTTGGTTATAATATATTTGTATTCAATGGTATTTTAGAAAAAATAATTCTCAAAAAGAGCCTTCTGTTGAAGACGCACTTCAATCAGGGAACCAACTCGTAGCAGCTGGCTACGCCCTCTACGGAAGTGCAACTATGTTGGTCTTCTCTATAGGCAACGGTGTTCATGGATTTATGCTTGATCCGGTCAGTATTTGAACATTTCAAAAAAAGTGCAAAAAAATAATGAGTAAAATATACTTTTTTTGTTAACAATTTCGACTTCTCATTATATAGTTCCACATTGTGGATACAATCACATTTTATTGTTCACTAAAAGAATGAATAATTAAGAAATACTTTCAAAAATAATATTTATATAATCACCATAAGAATCAATCCACCTCCAGGGAAAAAATTAAAAATCTCATTGCTAACGAAAAAGAGCTCACTCTTCTAGCTGATGTAGCATAGATAAAAGATAGTTTTTCTTAATATTTTGATCTTCATAAACGAATTCATCTACATTTATCTTATAAAACTCGTGACTCCCGTTTCATATACTTATCAGCTTATTTTGCGGCGATTTCGACTTCTTTCTGCTACCTAGAAATGTTTTGACTTTAATTAACCCGCCACATTTGAAATCCTTTTTTATTTTAAAAAGCAGAGAATACCAAAACAAAACAAACATTCTCAGGGTATTCGTTCAAAGGATGATTATGTTTAAGACAACTTGGTGGATTCGATAAAATATAAATTGGTTCCTTAGATTAATCAATTTGTTGGATTCTATTCGGTTCAATTTGGTTCTGGTTCGTTCGGTCAGCCAGTTCGCCTTTCGATTCTGTTCGCGTCCGACTTCCCCTAGAAAATAAAAAATTATTATTTACATTATTATAAATTGTAAAAGGAGATGACCGGCTGTAAAATTTAGATAATTTCTTTGGATGGATGGCAACCAGGTTGGATTAAAATCCACTATCTGAAATGCACCGAATTATCTCGCTCCTACGATAGGAAAGCAACAATGTGTGCTAAATCTGTCAACAATAACTACAAAAAACTATCAAGACTTCATTGCAGATTATAGTGAATGCAAAACTGAAAAAATCATATCTCCTAAAATTCCATCGAAAGTTATATAAATAGTTTTAAAATTTTTTAAAATAAAATTATTAAATACCGAGATCAATACTATACATAATGATATTAGAATACTTAACAATAACATAAATAAGCTATCTGATAGAAGAGATAAAGCAATATTCCCCTAAACACTATATGACAGTTTCATGGATGATATGAAAAACAATTCTAACCCCACCACTAACATATAAGACACAAGAATACAAAACGATATTTCCGAAACTTGACATCCCCCTCCCATTGAAACCAACCTTCCCTCATCATGGAACATTAATCAAATAGATAAACCATTACCTATAGAATAAAAGAGATTGCAAAACAAGACCCAATTTCGCTTTCCCTCATAAATCTAATGACTCACAAATAGCAAACCTCATTACCTATGTTGAAACCGCAATGGAAAATCACAAACCTGAGAAACAAAATCTTTTGCGCCTGCAATCAATAAATATAATCAGAGACTATATCAATCAAAATAAAGCCATTAGATATAATAAATCCATCATATCGTTTCAACATAGGTAATGAAGTTTGCTATTTGTGAGTCATTAGAATTATGAAGGAAAAGGAAATTGGCCCTAGTTTTACAATCTCTTTTATTCTATAGATATTGATTTATCTGTTTGATTAATGTTTCATGATGAGGGGAGGTTGTTTTCAAGCCCTCCACCCCCGGGTGTCACTGATGATAAGTTTGACAATATGTCAAATAATCAAATAATGGACAGAGGAGAAAGAAGAAAAGTGAATGCGAATGGTCAGCTTAGTTCTAATTGTATCCAGATTTACAAAATAGAATTAATTTATAAGCGAATACATTTCTCCCTAATAACGCACAATCGCACTAATCTCGCTGACTTACCCAATCTATTTTTTTTTTGTGGAATAAACTCTACAAATTCCAAAGAGGCTTTCTTTTCTCAGAGAGATGAAGTGATGAATATTTCTTCCTTTTGACCATGTAAGCCCACTCTATATTTCTCTCTTTTTACTTATCTTTTAATTCATATTATATTTATAATAATTCATTTAATATAAAAAATAAAAAAAAAGTTTAGATATTATAAAATGATTGTCATTAGATTGTTGTATATTTTTAAGATTTTGAGGAGAATCGAAAAACACGATTGAAACATCGACACCGAGTCACTAATAAAAAGCGGAAAGGAAATAAATTGAGTATCTGTGATTTGAATAATTGGTGGTTTAATAAAAATAATAATTTAATTAATACCAAAATTGTCAGGCTCAAAAAGACAGACATTATTTAATTACACTTGTTTGTTAAATCAAATTTATACCGGAGATATTAATAATGTTTAAGACGAAATTTATGTTTTTATTTTATTTATTTAAAATATGTTAGTAGAATAAGAAAAATATTATTTTTATTTGATTTGGATCTTTTAAAAATTTTAACATCTTTAATTTTTTGATAGGCAATCGGTGAATTTATTTTAACCGAAGCAAATATGCAAATACCTACCAAAGGGAAAATCTACAGCATCAACGATGGCTATTATGATCAATGGTCAGAGGAAGTGAGAGAATATATTCAAGATCAACGAAAAGCCGGATATGGGGCAAGATATGTGGGCTCCATGGTAGCTGATGTCCATAGGACTCTCAAATATGGAGGCATCTTTATCTACCCTGCCACAAAGAGCGCACCCAGAGGAAAGGTATTAATATATTAATATTAATATATTTTTTTTCACAAGAGCTAAAATATAAGCATATCCAAATTTACTTTGATGAATTATATCATTTACCATTTTCGAACTTTTACACTAGAGTTTGTAAATCTTCGGTGTTTGGATTAGATTAGAAATGGAAAAAATCGTTCTTTGAAAATATTTATTTTGTGTAATTCTTATTTTCAGTTTTATTTAATATTTTTTTTGCTAATTTTTTGCATCAATCTTAAAAAATTTCCAAATGTGGTCCCCCATGCTTATTCTATTAAAAGGGAATATTTTTTTCGAGATAGAGATTATATTTTACACAGCACTAACAACTGTGTTTAAGCTTCCTCCAGCAGAGTTGTTATTTACTAAGGAAAACTAAAATTGAAATAAAAGATAAGATTTCTATTTAAACTTTTATAAATTTTATTTCCTCTTGAGCTTGAAACTCATTGACATTTACAATGTTTTTCGAAATTTAGTCTTGTTAATCATTTGGATGGACTTGGGAAAGTTACGGTTGATGTTAGTTAGGCTTTTCTCAAAGTTTAAAAAAAAATTGAAAATCTTAATTTGGATAATTTTTGCTTCTTTCTCTATCTTCAGACATATCCTATTTCTTTTTTTTTATTGTCTGATTATTTAATTGTATTATTAATAAATAGAATTGTCTTATAATTTTTCTCTTTTTTTTTGATTGAATTATTAGATATCCATTATTTAAATAAATACAAATAGTTTTAAACAATTTAATCATGTCTCTTTATCATAAATGATTAATTTGCTTGAATAAAATGAGATTATAATATTTGAACTCTAATATATAATTATTATTTGATTTTCATTTTTCTTTTCTTATTAGTGTTTGTTTATCAATTTGTTGTTTTTGCTGGTGTTTGTGTTTTTGTTAGAATTTGCTTATCGATTATGATTATTAGAAATTTTCTATTTTTTGTTATTGACTTCTTTTCTTACTATCTTCTACAAATTTAATATTTTTGTAATACCTTCCTTTGAATGTTTAATTTTTTTCTTATTTATTTTTTTTTTGATAGACAATTTGATTCTAGATTATATAATTTTTCTATTTTAAATGAGATTTGAGTTCAAATATTTTCGTTTATATCCGATTATTTAAATGAGCTATAATAAATTTACTTCTTATTCCTCTAAGAATCAAAACTGTTGGCATTTATTTTTTAAATATAAAATTTTTAATATTTTTTTAATTATCTTAAAACTAAATTAAAATTCCCTTACTTTTCTTCCTCCAAATATTTAATTATATTTTTTCAGTTTATATTATTATATATATTCAATATTAAGTTTATATTTTTATGTAAAATTTATTTAATTATTTACTTTGCAAAGTAATTTATTATAGCCAACGAGAAAATTTAAAATTAAAATAGTCGAATTCTTATTTTTAGCTGTCTTCTCCTTTGTTACCCCTTGGTCCTTCTTCTTCCTTCGAATCTTTTTTTTTTCGGTCATAGCAGCAATATTGCCTTCCTTCCCTTGCTCGTATGATGTAATTTTTTCACAGACTGCGGGAACAATGTGTAAAGTTGAGCCGCCCCTTGAACTCGCGACGTTTTATTTCTTTTTCTCGTGGACATAAATATATTATAATTTTCTTTTAAATAAATTTCAAATTTTTATTATTGTCAATTTGTAATTTATTTTTATCTAGCCCCTTTATTTATTGTAAATAACCTTTTTTCTTTAAATAATTATTCATTTCTGCTAAAACCTGCTGATTTCTACTTGTATTTTTTAGGATTAATTGCTTTTACTTTTATGTCCCCGAGTTTCCAACTTAATTTTTTTTCTTGATACAACTCTTAAATTATTCCAGAATAATACTTAACTTAAATTAAAATTTTCTATTTTTCTATATCTTAACGAAAAAGGCACTAATTAAGTTGGAAATAGGCAAAATAGGCACTTAAAAGTTTCATTAGATAGTTTAATTTCTCGAAATTCGTCAAGATATATTTTCAAATTTATAATATACCCTTTTATAAAAAATAGGCGTTTGCCTAAACATCCCATGTCTAATTATATTTCAAAAACTTTCTAAAAAGAAAAAGTTTAAATTTTATTTGTGACTGGTTATTTCTTATGACTGTCATGAAAATAAAAAATTTATTTTTTAATTCTTTGAATTAGAGTGAAGTGAGATATAAATGAAAATTTGAGCTACTTTTTATAAATTTCAAAATTTTAGTTGAAAGAACTGATCAACTGGGAGATCTATATTCTAGATTATCCTTTATTTTGTTTGAAGATTTTTTTAAATGTTTTGAATAAATAAAAATATCGTCATCAAATTTTGTTTTAGTTGCGCCTTTTATACGAATGCAATCCAATGGCCTTCTTGATAACTCAAGCGGGAGGTTTGGCATCAAATGGACAAATTCCAATTTTGGATATTAAACCAGAAACAATTCATCAACGTTCAACGATTTACCTGGGATCTAAAAAGGATGTCGAGACAGTCTTAGAATATGTTAAAAAATAAAGAATCTTAGAATTATTAAAAAAATATCAAGTTTATATTTCAAATTTTATTATTGAATATTTTTTCTAAATAAATATATAATTTCTTTACAAATAAAGAATATTTTACTTAAAAGTTGTTTATTAAAATAATTCCTCGTTAATAAATGAATTTTTTTTATACAAGGCAAATGAAATGATAAACAGTTTTCGTTATAAAAAGTTTACCTTAATTCAAGAACAGTATTATTTAAAGATTTTTAATAAATTTAATAATAACTTTTCAAGGCTTCATTTCTAAATTACCTCAAGTAAAATATAATTACAATAATTAAAAACTATATTCTTCTTTCTTAGCCTTAATTAGGGCTCAGCTTAAATTATGTATAGGACAGAAAAGTATAATAAGCTGGCGCTAAGACAGATGCTTGTTTGGGTAGGGAAAGGGGAAAGATTGGCATGGGGATAGCAGAAGAAATGCCAGGTCGAGTAACAGGTGGTCACCACTTACATACGCACCAGATGTGAGCCCCTGAGTGAATTATTTTAAAACAATATTTGAAGTACATAACAAATATTAATTTTATGAGTAAAAAGATTTGAAATACAAAAAAAAAAAATTGGAAAAAAATAAAAATGTGAAACTCAAAACTTAATTCAATTTATTACAAATTTAAATGATGAAAAATAAAATTATTTCTATTTTCTAAATGTATTTGCCAAAGTCATATGATTGATGCGTATTAAGTTTTTTTTTTTACAATTAAAACAACAATGCGTTATTTGGGATTATATATATTTTTCATTTTTAAGGAAAGACATTATGCAAATATGGAAGCCAACAGATAAGTATACATAGCAAACTAGATGATCCAAACTGTTTGCGATCTTCGCTTCAGGTTCTCTTTCATAAGAAAATAAGAACCCAGGCAAAGGAATAAGGCACAAACGATGCCTACCTTGACTAAGATTAAATCTAATGAATTAAACCATTAATATCATATATCAGATTTTTATATGGAAATGCAGAGTCGTACAAAAGAACTTTCGGGACTCGAGTAAGTAAAGAAGGAGGCGCCTATTTTATTTTTAAAGTAGTTAATAGAAAATCGCAGAACTCCTTTTCAGGAAACAACTTCACCACCCCATTTAATTTAAATGTCCATTTGAAAATGTATTTACAAAACATACTAAACATCCTACCCCTAAAAAGAAATTGGACAACTTGTATTTTTGGTTTCATCTTAATAGATATTTAGGAGAGCTACATGTCATTGAAAATCATCAGATTTCATATGTTTACCTATTAAACTAAATTTATATTTTCGGTTTTCATGTACCTCTTCTAATTATTCATTAAGACGAAACCAAAAATACCTGTTGTCCAATTTCTTTTTAGGGGGATAGAAAGTATAATTTGAAAAATACGTTATATTAACATTAATTAGTCCAAATTAAAGAAACCTCAATGTATATATGGCCTACTTTTTAGGTGAAAATTTTTGACTTGGCAATAATAATATATACAAAAAATTAATATATATATATATATATATATATTAATATTAAAATATACGCCGAAAAAAATTACTCTTTTTTGAGTAATATTTTATTTGGACATATTAATAAAAAAAAATTAATAATCAAGAAAAATAAATTAAATTAAAGATTCTTCATCTAAAAAATTCATTAAAAAACAAAATGGTGTTTTTAAATCTAGTAAGATCATTTTAAAAATATAATAATAATTAAAATATAAATATAAAATAAAAATTAAAAATTTTCTAAAAACAAAAAAATAAAAGGAAATTGTTAATTAATAAATTGTATTAACTTTAGAGTTTCACTATAAAAATTGATATAATTTAGGTAGGTATATGAACAAATTTTGAACATCATGAATACTTTCATGCTCTCAAAGAAACGAATTGCTGAAAAACTTCCAGGATATGAGGGTCCAAGTCTTGAGTAAATAAAAGCGTTTCCAAAGTTGAACTATAGCGTTGAACTTGTTCATTATGCTGCAAATTAAATAATATTTAAATTAATAATATAAATATACTACCTGCGTTGCCCACCTTCAGCGGGCACCTAAACAGGATGTTTTGACCTCTTTTATGGAAAATTTTTTGCTCTACTTTTTTCCTCCCTTTTTGGTATAGAAATAATCTGACTCCAAAGTTACACTCAGCTACAGTAAAAATTTTAATAATAAGACATCATTAACGTGCAAATTTTGTCTTTATCCTAGTCGTTAAATTATTGAAATTCATTGCTAAAATTAATAAAGGAGAGCAATTTGAGTGGGGCTTGAATCAAAGGAGGAAGAGACTAGCTCCAGTCTCAATTTATTTTAAATATGTTATCGAATTACACCGTTTAAAAAGCAAGATTTGCAATCGAGGGGAATATTTTGGAACGAATTTTTTCCTCGCTAGTTGACGCATGCGCAACGAAGGGTCTATAATAATTTTAATAATACCTTTCTATCAACAAAACAAAGAACTTTTTAAAAATTATTTCCAGTTAATAAAATATATAGAGTTTCGGGATAATTTTTTATATTAAAAAATGTCCAGGTAAAAAATCTATTATCCCGATTTATCCGGATATTTAGCTTTTTCACTTGGACCATCTTATCTGTGGGTGTGTTATCCTATAAACTAAGTACAAGCTTAATTAAGGTTTTTAGGTGACTAGGTAAAGCTAATGTATAGTGATAGAATTCAGTTAAAAGCACAACTTTAAACCGCTAATTTACCAATCAGTTAGAATTATTAAAATAGTTAACTTATATTTAAAATACTTACTACTAAGAAAACCTGTTGCAACCTTCCAATAGTCCATTTATACCAATGCGTATTAAAATCTCGGCCATCCGTGTCAAAACGCACCAAGTGTTCCGACAAAATCATTATGAACCGCTGGAAATAAATGATTTTTAAAGATAATATGCCACCAAAATATTTCCAACTAAAATAAAAATCCTTTTTAGATTAGAAACAATTATATTATGTATTTATATATATAATATATAATACATTTTTTATAGTGATTTTGAAAGTTGCTACATATTTGAAATGTAATAATTATTCAAATATTTTTGACGTGACTAAGCTACATTGGCAATCAGGATAGAAATAAAAATGTAAATTTTTTAGACTGATATATTCCTGCACTATATTTCGTGACTAATAACACGAGTCGTAAATGTGGTTTTGGGAGGGTATATAACTACGATGCGAAAATGACCTTAAATTGGCATCGCGTATCAAGGCCAGCTCAAGAGTATACTGCGCCCCTAGGCCAATTCTTCAACTTGCGCCCTAAAAACTGAGGCTTAAAAAAAACAAAATAATTTGTTCTTTTCTTATTTATTTATATCACAATTACATAATAATTATAATTAAGACACTACACCTTACAATAAGATCATTTACGTAAATTTAACTTTTCGGGCTTTTACCTGAGCGTATGTATCAATCAAATCTCTCATATCAATGTCATGCGCTCGATGGAAATTGTTACTAAACATCCAACCTGTCTAGTATCCGAATATTAACTTGGTGTTTTTTCAAATTGAAAGTAAATATTGATAATTTTTTGTTAAAAATTTTAGGTTTTCTTTGTTAATAATTCTTTATAAAGGTCATTGTAATTATATAATAAAAACAGTTTATTATTACTCAGATATTCTATCATTTTCTTGTTAAATCTTAGTGTGTCCGAATATTAAATTGACTAAGTGTACAATTTTGTGCTCATATGAGAATTTAATTTTTATTTAGCATTTCATTAGAGTAGGGTGACCCTAGATTGTGCTGAAGACTAGAACCAGAGCCGGCCCTATCGCGTATGCTCGAGTGAAGGCCCGGAGCATTTTGTGGACATTTTGGGGGGCTTAAAATTTCTGAACAGTATATAAATATATCTCGCGATTCCAATGTGCTAGAGCGAAGATGTTGGTAACAAAAGATTGTGTGTCTATTTAAGTCATAAGAGGATAGATTTTTAAAATAATCAAAAGTAAAGAAAATAGTCCAGAAGAATTAGAAACTATACATCTTATTGGAAAGGGAGTCTATTTAACCATTGATCAATACCACCAAGTGCGTAGCGGAACGAGTGAGATACCTTCGTGAACATCGAAAAACCGACAAACTAGAACTGAGCGAATTAAATAAAAGCCCCTGTATCCACTTTTGCTTTCATTTAATTCTCATAACCTAAAGAAAATATTAGCTGAGAACAAAGTCGTATTCATCAAATACCCATGTCAGTGTCTGACACAAACACTTTTTTGTTTCTTTTATTTATTTTTAACAGAAATTTAATTCAAAAGGAAAAAATAAAGAAAATTTAGTATAATTGTTATTGTAAATATATATTTTTAAATAAATAAGAATTAAAATGAAAATATTTACTTGGAAAATTATGAGAAAAAGATTTTTCTGATCAGCTTGAGCTGCTTCCAATTTCTCCTCCATTCTTTCGACCATATCCTCCGTGGGTTTTTCTTCCCGATTATCATCTTCCGATTCGTCAGAATCTGTTTCCGCTCTTCGAAGACGTTCTCGAGCTTCTGCGAGATCTCTCGTTAATCTACTTACATGCTTGCTCATCTTTCGAATTGTTAAATGTAAAATTTCCCAAATGTATAGTCTTAAAATAATAAATTTCAAAATTTAAACAATATTTCTATAATATAAAAAATTCATAATAGACAAAAAAATATAAACTAACAAATAAAAAATAGTTTTTCCAATATTTTTGCTTTAAATACGGGTTAACGATTTTCTAACATGTAAATGGTTCATTTCTTTTAAATAAAGAAAATTCATTAAAATAGGCATGGAAATTATCGGTTACGACTCGTAAATGATTTTGATGTTAGAGAAAAGGACATTGATAAATGTTTGGTGATAATTTAATTTAAAATGATTATATCACAACTGAAGAACTGCTTACAAGATTTGGAACCTAGGATAATAAAAAATCGCAGCGCTTTTTTATTTGTTATTTTATATTTAGTCCTCCTTCAATCATCAAAAAAATTACTTGGTAAATTCTCCACTCATCTCTTTTGAAAAAATCCAATTGGCAACCGCTGAACATTCAATTAATTGTGTTTTTAATAATTTATTTATAAGAACAGCCATCATATGCTGATGTTTGTGCCATAATTCAAATATATTTCTTAATATACATATTTGAGCTTCTTCTGTATCCCCTAAATACTGGAAAAATAGCAAGTTAAAAATATATTTAAATGATGAAAAAAATTAATACAAATTACTAACTTTAAAAACATGATGAAATTTGGAGATAGCAGCGAAAGAATGAGAAAAACTTTTACTTCCTAAATTAAGTAATGTTTGAACGAACACATCAATTTGAAGTGAGTTAGGATTATAACCAATCATGAGATCATCGTCCGGACCTGGGCTCGGCAATTCTTTTAAAATGTCTATTACTTCGTATGGTGTACATTTTTGACGAATCGCAACCACAAGTTGATGGGCTGCTTTTGTCCCAGGAAGGGTGGCTGAAATTAAAAATAACTGAATAAATAAATATCGTCAAAATAAATCATGGAAGCAAGTATATGGAAAAAAGTTTTATTTAATATAGACTACAAGAATAAATTTACTTTTAAGGAAAAAAAAATAAAACAATTTGTACTCAAAATAAACAATTATAATAATGTTCCTGTAGACAACCAACTATATCTTTTGAACAGGGTATCCATTAAATAAAAAAAATCTTGTAAACGCACACCACACAACTCTCTCATACCTAAGGTAAAGAAAGCTGTGCATCGGACACCCTAGGTAGCCGTTCAATATACAGCTAATTGAATCAATATTGTTAGAATGGTTTAAGAAAAATTCACAAAAACCTAAAAACGTATACGAGTAAAGTGGCCCCCAAACAATTTTGGGGGAACACGATTAATACATTTCAAAGATCTAATTCATCTAATACATAATTGTTTTATGAATTTTAATCCAAATCGTTAAAGCGAATTTCGAGAAAATCGAAAAAACTAAAAAAGTATATTAGTAGAGTATTAGTACCTGTTGGTCGATTTTATTCAAAAGCTTCGACATCCACACACACCTACACAGAGAGCATTTTGCTAGACCCATTTTTTTTTTTAGACCCAGGGAATGTCAAAACATGTATTTCCATTGAACTTTTGAAATTGATTTTTTTTCTGATAGCAACACTTTTTCACTATATATTACACATATAGGTAAGAGAATGTAAAAATAATTTCTAATAATTTATAAAATTTGATTTATTATAAAAAATATTTTTAGGTAAATCATTTTAAAAGATAATAAAATTTGTATACATCTATATAAAATATTCCAAATAGGCCTGTTGATAGGCAATCTCAACTATGAATTATTTACAAGCAATAAATCTATAATCGTATTAAACACAATACAATACACAATACAGCAATAATATTGTAGAGTTTAGGGACTCGCTTTCTGTTCTGGGAGTAACAATTTCTTCAGATGTCTCCTAGAATGACCATATTTCTTCTGCCGTTAAATCTGCTGCTAGGAAACTTGGTTTCCTCTTCAGATCCAAGCGTTATTTCTCCTCTCCAACTTCAAACCCTTTACAAAGCTAAGATTCGACAGCACCTCGAGTATCCAGCTGTGGGGACATGTCTCTTAGTACGTTCTCTCTTCCCTGTATGCGATTCAAAGACGTGCGGTGGTGAGTCTCTTAGTGCATTCCTGCAGCCATTGGACATTGAAAAGAAGTGCCTCTGTAAAGACACTTTTTTACAGATATTACTATTATAGTAATAGTTACTATGGTCGATGTTCTGCCGAATAAAAATCCATCATTCCTCCAAAAGCGACACAAGAAAGACATCGTTCCAACATCCCTATGTCGTTAAACTTGTGACTAGTAGAATTAGTCAATTCCAGTCTTCCTTTGTTCCCTTCCTGCCACTATTTTCGAAAAACTTATAATTCCCAATCATTAAATCTAAACTGAACATGGATTTTCTTAAATCTTCTTTTTGATTTTCCGCACTCTCTTACTCTTACGCTTCCTGGTTACATGTGACAACAGATTATCATTCTGTCTTTTATATCTTATGCATCCATTTCCAAAAAAGATTCTTTCTTTACTTTAGAGGGATTCAGAGGGAAGAGAGACACCCAAATAATAAATTTAAAAAAGTAAAATTTTATTTAATATGGGCTAAAAAGAGGAAAATAACTTTAGGGATGTATTAATACAAAATTGTCAAATCATCACTATTGACAGTGAATGGGCAAAATCGCTATTAGTAAACTTTTGAATTTAAAACATGTGATGTTTTTAAACATCAGTATTTTTTATAAAAGTTTTTAATTTTAATTAATTAATAATTTTTTTAAATTTTTAAATGGTTTTATTAATAATAAATTTGTTACTTATTTTGAATAAAAACGTTGTATGTTTGTGGCAAAAAAACATCTGCATTATAGAGTAAAGAAAGTGGGGTGGGGGGGGGGGGGGACGGAGCGACGTTGCCGAGTATCAAACCCAGAACCCCGGACTCTGAACGCTGGAGATGCGCGTTGGTAATGAGATTTAGTTTGTTAGTTTGATAGCTTTACAAATTAATTCCAACCAGGAATTGAGCCATGTAACCTGGCCTGTAATCAGATTGTCTCTATTAAGAAGCAAAGGGACCGCCTCTATTTAATTGTAAATAAATTCCTTATCATCCACACGATTATATTCATTAAAATAAATATTTGCACATCGGTTGAAGCGCCCTCATTGCACTAATTAATTGCTCGTTCGGACATTCTCCTTGATTAATGTATATTTTTTTCCTTTTAAACTTTCCACAATTGGCTAACAAATATTTATTAAAAATTAATAAGCGATATAAATGATAAGCCCCTACGAGAAAATTAAGTTGGCTAAAATTCACAACTCTGCTTGTTAACAAATAAATTGAATATGTTAATTAAATTGAGATTTTCAATTCGTCTTTGAAGTATAAAAGTATGAAATTAGTGTAAAGAAAAACCTAATAAAATAAAAAATAATGTGTCTACATGTTTTGAAAAAGAAAGCTTAATAATTTATAAGATTTCTGAATAATTTCTTCTTCTCATTGCTGGAATGATCACAGAACCGATTTGGATCGATTATGCTTCAAACATGACGTCCCAAACCCAGGATAATTTCCATAATTTCATCAGCTTGTTTTAATAAACTTGGCTCATTTAACAACTTGGTTTGAAAGAATTATTTATGAGACGTGTTAAGGCCATTGTTAAATGTTGCCTAAAATTCATATTTTATATGAAAACTTTTACTATATTCTCTGCTACAATAATTGAAATGTTTGATGAAGAATTCCGAAATTATTTACAAGTCTATTTATTTTATATTTTTCCGGCTATATTATGTAATAACTTAAGGAAAGAATTACTACCCTAGTCTCATCCAGATATTCTTTCTTTTTATATAACGGATATATAATAATTAAACGATAAGAATAAATTTTTGAAGACATAAAAACCTAGAATGCCAACAACTGAAAGATTTTTGGTAATCATTGGGCCAGGCCCTAATGGGGAGGCGCAATATTTTTCCTTACATAACATTTAGGTTTTTTTATCTACTCTGAAACTAGATCTTCTACTGAATAAAATGATATAGAACGCTTGTATCTAAAAGTGTTTCAAGTTTGTTAAAAAAATTATTTTATGTTGAAATTAGAACGTCGTCATTTTTTTTTTTTGTTTTTTGGAATTGGAAGCATAAGACCCAACGGATCTCTAAGACAAAATCAAAACAATAAATAAAGGTAATTAAAATTTAATTTCAATCAGATAATAAAAGTGAGGTTTAAATAAATTAATATTAATTGAGTTATAGACAAAAAAAATATATATATTTTGAATTAATTAATGGAATCTCCTACATCCAGCTATTATTTGTTAGTAAATGGTCAGCACAGTTGACTGCTTGGGTTAGTCCGATTGACTTGTTTCTATTAAATTTATGAAAAAGGATCAAATTTTTGTTTAGATAGAAACATTTAAGGGCTTTTACCACCCGTTCTAATGGCCCAAATAAGGTAACAATGTTTAGTGAATTATTTTTAATCTATTTAGAAAAAAAGTAGAGGTTGAGAAAAAATAAAAGTCAAACAATAGGATCACCCTAATGCACATTCAATTGAATATAGGCCTATTTTACGTACAGTGTATTTTACAATCACTCCATAGTCTATATTAGATTTGAGCTCTTCAAATGAATACAATTATTTGAACCTATTAAATATAATAACTATTAAATATTAATATCGTTGATGCACATCATTTAATAAATATGACCAATATTCATTATTATTCGGTTTATCTATTGTCGATTATTACTAGAATGTCAATAAATATACTGTTGATTGAGAGATTTCTCAAATATTACTCGGAATTAGCTTTGTTTAGTCCCTGGAGAAATGATCGAGATGACGATTAAATACCCAAGGGAATGAAAATAATCATGGAGGGTTGCTATAAAAATACGCTTTGGTGTTA
This sequence comes from Anisolabis maritima, assembly GCA_010014785.2. Lineage (NCBI taxonomy): Eukaryota > Metazoa > Arthropoda > Insecta > Dermaptera > Anisolabididae > Anisolabis > Anisolabis maritima. The sequence continues at coordinate 18,230 of JAAAKE020057775.1, forward strand.
GTCAATTCAATCAACTTCAAATTATTTCCAAGCAGAAACGTCAAAACTGAGAGGACACTATTTTTGAACTATAATCAAATATTTTATATACATCTCCTCCTTAAGTTTATAGTCGATACGATTACATTATTTTCATATTTTTTTAATTGCCTTATTAAGACCATAAAGGCCCTAAGCCCGTTCTTTCTTTTTCATTTAAGACCACCTTAAATCGAAGTTTCAAAATGGATAACTATATAGGATTTGAGAGACAGACACTTCAATTTTTTTTACTCTTTTACTTTCTCATATCTATCTCATATATATATATATGAATATATGGTGAGAAAGTATTGCGAGTGAAAAAAAATCGGTGTCGGGATATCAAAGGAAATACGCGTTTTGAGGTCCCCTAAAAAATACGTCTCGCAAAGGTCTGAAATTTTATATTTAAATTAAGTACCCTCGACGCTTGCACCTCGAAGCTTTTCAATACAATTGGCAAACGAATACTAGTGCTTTACAGATGTACTATCCCCCCCCCCCCTTCCAATATTGTTATTTTCTTTGGTACGTTTTTAGGTTTTTTGTGAATTTCAATTAAACCATTCTAATGATATTGATTAAATTAACTTTTAATAAAGTAAATAATATTTAAAATGTATTCATTTTCCATCTTAAAATAGTCTGGGACCCTCAATTCAAAGGCTCCTTTGCAACCTTGCACATGATCGGCCACTCGCAACTCGCTAGCGAATGTTGGCTGGTCTCTGTCATCTTTCGAGAAACTAAGTGTGAGTCATATGAAAATCTCATTTATTAAATAAAATAAATTCATTCCTGTAAATTGAACGACTATCGACGCGAAAAATCTGGAGTTACATCACTCAGCTTTTCTTACCTTAGCTAAGAGAAAGTTGTGTGACGTGCGTTTAGTCACACCTGATTTTTTCTCTCATCTAGCGGGTCCGATGTGATTTAAAACCCCACATAACCAGCAGCCAAGACAGTGAACAAAGGAGTGGCGATTATTAGCTATGAGGGTAAAAAGTGGGATGTTCAAATATGAGATTGTAAAACATCCCCTATAATGAAATATTCCGGTTCAGGGAGCCCAATGAATGTCAAAACAAAACAATAATCTAACAAACATTATTTCTATTTACTGGTTGGTGCTTTACAAATCCATATGGCCATATTTGAAAACCATAAATTAATACAAAAAACTCTTACTAGCCAATATATTTCTACCTGTTAGGAGTTTTATTAATAATAACTCAATTTGTCAAGTTGATTTTTTTTTTTGATAATTTTAACATCCTTTAAGATATTATCTATTTTTACCCATTATATCTTGCTAATTTTAAAACTGTTTTAAAATAATAATTTTAAAAAAATAAATTTATGAAGAATTGGAAAGTGTGTAGAATGTTATATAATATATATATCAAAATTGCATTTTGATTTTAATAATCGAGAGGAAATAAATTAAATATCCTGTGGTCTTAGCTCCCCTCCGAGATGAGATGAGTCAAAGCAGACAGACAGGGTTCTAGGGGGTCCAGGCCATTGAGAGGCCTCATCTGAGCCGACTTCCGCAAAGTCCCAAAAATCTTCAGGGACCCTTTGTCTGCTAAATGTCTATCAACAAATCACAATTCACTATTAATACTCTAATGGTGTATAAAAAAAAACAATGTTTGCTGAGAAATAAAAAAAAAATAAATGGCTCTTTGGAGTTGAATGGAGTGACTCACCAGACGAGAAACTGGCACTTCTCGAAAATAAAGCATTTTTCGATTGTCGTTTAGAAATTCGATAAATAAAGTTTCTTAATGATCTTTAAGTAAATTAAAAATATTTCTGATAGGCAATTCCTACAGACTAATTGAATTGAATATTTGATTCAAGGCGACAGACTCCATTTCATATAAATCAGAGGATTGATTTAAAAATTGATTCAATCAATTTTTATAATAATTGTGAAAAAACGAAGGAAAAATAAAATAATAATAGAATTTTATCTATTTTACAATAAAAGAGCTGTAAAAAGGAACGCGATTTGACAGTTACTGGATTAGATTAACGCTATATTTTTTGAACTCACGCAACCCAATCATTACATTTTTTTTTTTTTTTTTTTTTTTGTAAATTAATATCATATAAAGAAGCAAAAGATTGCTATAATTAAATTAAACTCAATTAATGCAAAAATAATAAGATCCCATTTAGCAGGCACTGCGCACAGCCAGGATTTCCCAGGCTGGCTGAGTGGGTTGTCCAGTTGCTCAGAAAAACTAATAGAAAACAATTTAAATTATTTTTATTAGACTTTATTTTAAAAAAAGAAATTTAAAAAAAATCATATTTATTCTCTCAGAGAAGATTTTTTTTTCATCGATTCTTTCAAAAAGAGAAAAAAATAAAATTGATATATTAAATTCATCTTTTAGATCAAAAATGATTTTTTTACTTGCTCTTACCTATATATGAAATAATTAGAGAGAATATTGCGATTAAAAAAAAAATAAAACGATGTCGAGATTCCAACGGAAATATACGTTTTGAAGTCTTGTGAGTCTAAAAAAATGAGTCCGCAAAATGGTCTGGCTGGTATATCTGAGAACAAGATTTCACATAAACGAAAAAACGAGATATAAATTTTATAATTAAACTAGGTACCCTCGTCCAATGCACCTCGAAACTTTCGAATAAAATCGGCCAAAGAGTACTTTACTGATGTACTCTTTTAGTTTTTTTCGATTTTCTCTTAAACTATTCTAAACTATTGATTAAATTGGCTGTACAAATAATAAATAGAATGATCCTAAAGAAGTATTAATCATTTTCTACTTCAAAATAATGGATGGTGGGATCTTCAATTTTGGATTTGAAGTATCCCATAGAAAAGAAAGGAAGACCTGTTGCCATGGATACAAAATATAAATATTTTTAATTTTTGTTTCACAATAAACGAAATAAAATTGCCACTTTAATTAATTTAATTCTTTTTTATTTTATAAACATGAAATGATGAATGAGATGAAATAAACACAAACGAAAAATCTCTAAAATCAGAAGCTAAATAAAATTGTGAATCGGCTTCCTGGGGCGCCCGATGCAAAAAATCTGTCACAACAGATAACATAATTACCTTTACCTTAGGTAAGTGAAAGTTGTGTGATGTGCTGCTCTCATGTTTTTTTTCCTCGTTTTGTGAGACTGATTCATATTATTCTATTGTGCTGATAGGTTATAATTACTAAGGAAAGTGAGGGGGAGTTAGTTCAGGAATTGGGTTGAAAAATTCTTTATATCAAGCTGGACTTAAATCTAAGAATTAATTGAATCTCTCAAAATTGTTATCATTAATAAATAAACAGGGATTTCTGTTGTGATATACATTAAGTTATAATTTTTTCATTTCTTTTTTTGAATATAGTCTAATACTTAATTTCATTTCTGATTTAATAGAAATTTAAGAAATGCCAAGAGCAGTTTTTCTCTTATCTACATATGACCTACATATGATCTCTCTCTCTCTCTCTCTCTCTCTCTGTCTCTGTGTCTGTGTGAGAACAAGTTTTCTCGAAAATGAAAAAACGTAAGAAGCTGAAGTTTTATATTTATTTATATTGAAGCTAGTATCCTCATCGGTTGCATCTCGAAGCTTTTGAATGAAATTGGCCAAAGAGTACTAGTACTTTACTGATGTACTTTTATAGTTTTTTTGATTTTCTCGAAATTCGCTTTAAAATTTTTGATTAAAATCCTTATGTCAATTATTTATTAGATGATCTTTGAAATGTATTAACCCTTACCCGCCCCAAAATTGTCTGGGGTCCACTTTAGTCTTGTACGTTTTTAAATTTTTTGTCAATTTCTCTTTAACTAGTCAAACAATTTTGATTAAATTCGTTGTCCATATAATAAATGAACATTAATCATTTTCCACCTCAAAATAGAGTCGAACCCTTTATTCAAAGTCGCTTTTACAAGCTTGCCCATAATGGGCCACGCGTTACTCGCTTGCGCAGCTGGCTGCTGTCATCTTTCGGAAAACAAACCAAAAACAACCAGTCATATGAAATTCTCATTTATTGAACAATATAAATTCAAGTTGGCTGTATACTAAACGACTACTTATGGGGTCCGATGCAACAAACCTGGTGTGACAGCACTCAACTTTCCTCTACTTGGGTCAGAGGAAGTTGTGTGATGTGCGTTTAGTCACCCCACATTTTTATCAATGGCCTTTGTGAATGACCTCAAAAGTAAGCATTTATATTCGAAATATGAAACTAATTTGATAAAAAAAATACTTTTTAATGTTAGATTAAAATTTATCTTATGACAATAAAATATCAAGAAGTCTGCAAATTTTTTTTAATTACTCTTTTCCGTCAATCTTTTGTTGTTTAAAACAATCAGTGAATATAGATAGGCTTGCGCTAATGAAGTCCAGTTGTGTTCTCTAAAAGCCCAGAAAGGCTGAAAGAGCGGCTCCGGGAAAAATACCAAGTATAAGTTTAATAAAAAAAAAAAATGCTCTCTGGGTATTTTAATCAGCAGCCGGCATTCTTTTGAACACAAGAAGCTCTTTGAGACCTGAGTTCTTCTCCGGGATTAATAATCAGAGTCAAATGATCTAATTCATAGCTCTCTAGCCATTTTGCTTCCTTGGTATTTAAAGTCCTGTCATCTCTCACACACAGGGCCGCCCTAAGCGTTAGGCAAACTTGCCCTGTACCCCTGGCTGCACGCCCAAGGGTGTATGTGTTTAATTACTAAGTCAAAATAGTAATGAATAAATTACCTTTCTATTTTTTTGCAATATTTCTTGGATTTGGAGGAGGAGCCTTAGCCTCCTAGACAAAATTGAAATTGAGGCCTTAGTTAGCCCCAAGACATTTGCCTATGTCCCCTTCTGAACCTTAGGGCAGAGGTAGAGGTCTCGTTTTACGTTCCAAGGGTTAGTGGTTCGCTTTCCGTCCTGAGCAACAATTAAATTATATTGACTACCATTTAATTTAAATAAATATAGAGGAAGTCTAAATGGGCTCAGATACCGAAAGACTAAAAAAGAAGACAATTGTCTTTTTTTTTTTATTATATTTCTCGTCAGTGCTCACGTAATTTACGGCGTCATTAAGGAGGGGAGGGGGGTCGAGGGAGCATTTCCCATCTTCAAAAAAAAAAAGCTGGCAGCTTATTTTAAAGCAATAATTTCATTTTCCCCAATGAAAGTAAAGAATATAAGACAAAAAACGAAATCGGCCACATTGAGTTCGTTGATTGAATTTCATCCCCTTTAAAGCATTGGCATTTCCGTTCAATCGTTTTGACCAGAATTCGGTTCGGGCAAATCGAATCTATCTTTGAAAGGTGACGTAACCGAATTTCAGCCGAAAAGCAAAGCCCCTTCTTGTGTCGGCTTCTGTTTTTTTCCTCTCCCCCACCACCACCACCACCACCACCACAACCATTACAATCTGAAATGTATGTAGAACTAAAAACGTAACCTATTGAGGAAAACTTAAAAAGGATTCTATTTAGACCAGGAGAAAATACATAAGAACGAACCCTTGAACGTCCAAGGACTATATTACACGAGGGCTGCTATTAACCCTCAACCCTTTTGGTGGGTGAAAGCTGTATTTAATGACCAAGAACACAATCTCATCACTTTGCTTTTATTTTCCTGGTTTATGGCTTTCTATTGCGTATTAGTAAAGCCAAAGCCTTATCGGTTCTTTCAATAGTACAATATTACTTTTCAATTAACTAAATTAATATCAAATAATATTATATATATAATATTTTCCACCTGTTGTTTGGGCCTTGAAGTAATATATAATAGAGTTGAAACTTCTATTTATCTTTTTATTTTCTCTTTTTTTTTTTTTTTTTATTTATTTATTATTTATTATAATCACTCCGTAGAGAGAGAGAAGGCGTCCTTAGGTTATCTTTGACTGATACATAAAGAGGTATTTCCAAAGTTGAACAAGAGAGGGTGAAGTGGGGGCAATGTAGTCGAGCCCTTAGTTATAGGGGGCATTAATTATAAAATAATATAAAGAAGTTTTAGAAAATTATAACAAAATTTACATTATGAAATTCGGTAGTAATTGGAAATTACGTGTAATAATAATTTTCCTTCCCCCTTCCATGATAATTTTTTAAATCCTACCACAATTGTAGCACCCCCACGATATCAAGTCATGAGCCAACACTGTAATCTATACTTCTATACTATTATAAAAAGACATATTATAAAAGTTTTCTAGGCTAATCTCAAAAAGTACTGAACCGATTTGAAAAATTCTTTCACTGGGGGATAGCTGAGGTCCCTCCGGGTAACTTAGACTAAATAAAGTAACAATTATCCTATACTTGGTTACAACTTTCCTATATATAGTTAAGTGAAATGTTCATATAAATTCAATTAGAAAAAATTTTCTTCAGTAAGATGTTAAGCAATGCCAAGCTGTGCTGAAAATCGGATGGGTTACTCCATGGAATATATGTCTTAAACAACTGCAGGGTGCGTGCGAGATTAGAATATCATTAAATTAATATTTCTATGATTGTAAATAAATGGTTTTAGAATTAATTGTCTTCAATAATTTAACAAGCAGGATAATTGTTGATGCAAGATGCATGAATTTAACTTTTATCTCAGATTATTTCTAGGTCAAAAAAAGAGGAAATGAAAAACATCGTGCAGAAAATTCTTCATAAAAAAGACAGGGGGTCCAGAGGGCGAAGCCTCTGGCTAGGTGTGCAGCTAGTTTTTTATATTTATGATCCATACATGTATACTTGTATGTGTAGTGTATATTAATATTTTATGGCTAGTGAATGGATAAAATCATAGACAAGCTGATAAGTATAAAGTTTTGTTATTCTTTTATAAAACTATATAACTATATAGCTATATAAATAAACTAGCTGGCTGTTTCCAAATACCTCGATCATAGGCTCCGGATTTCTTGAGTGGAGGCCTTCTTCCAATAAGCTTTCTTTGTCCTTTTTTTTCTTTAGAAAGATATATATATATATCTCCTTGGTGGCCTTCTAATATTTGCCAGGCGTAAAAAATGTGCAACTGTGGCATTTAATTTCAATTGAAATATCTTAAGAAATATTTAAATAGATAGTTCAAAAAATTATATCAAACCTAAAAACCTACCTACTACCTCCATAATGGTTTACTTAAAAGTTCAACGACAACTCATTGAAAGTCAATGTTGAAATGTTAAGACAGCGTGAGTCGTCATTTCAATTATGAAATTAGATGGAATATTTTCAATTAATCCACCTAATCTCATAAAAACAACTAAATGAAATAATTACTCTCGCTGTCAAATGTGGTCTTTTTTGTGAATAAAATATATAAATAAAGCAAGAGAAAGTTATAAATATATAATGAATTAAGAAAAGATTGAACTATTGTATGGAAACATGACTATTTATTTTTCAAATTAGCTATTGAATTTTCAGTTTATTCAGAAAATAAAATTAAATCATATGTATTAATAGTTTTAAAGTGAACTCAAGTTGACTCTTGATGACAATTTGCCTATTTTTTGCAAAAAAATTTTTTTCGTATTTTTGTGTTTGTAACGTTAGTAACTTGCCCCTGTCCCTTAGAAGATGGTTAGAAGTCCTAGTTCATGATGTAAAGGTCAGTGGTTCACTTCCCGTCATGAGCGATAAAATTTATTTAAACCAATAGGTACCAATTGATTTAAATAAATATAGATGGAGTCTAAATTGCCCCAGATGCCGAAAAAAATTTAAAAAAAAATTTGAGTAACTTTTTTTGCAGTCGATTTTAGAGCAAAGTCCATTGTAGAGCATTAAACTCTGTTCTTAATCACATGCCGAGTCAGATGAAGTTGGTTTATGGTCATGAGTTCCAATTAGGTAAAATTGACTGCAAAAAAATTACTGAATTTATTGAAAATTGAAAGTGGGGAAGAAGAAAAGAAAATTTTTTGTCAAAAATAGGCAAATTTTCAACTTTGATTGCAACCAGAATCTTCAACAGAACTCAACCAACAAAGAATTCAATGCTCTATCATTTTCATCAAACGCATAATTTGGTAATTATTTACAGAAAACAATACTTAGCTTAAATATAAAATTTCGGTTTCGTATAATAAATTATATCATCTTTAAGATGTATTAATCATTTTCCACTTCAAAATAGTGTGGGACCTTCAATTTAAAGTCTTCCTTACAATCTTGCGCTTCTGATTGGCCACTGACATATTTTGGAAACAAAGTGCGAGTCATATGAAATTCTCATTTTTCAAACAAAATAAATTCAAGCTGTGCATTGCCCAGCAACCTATGCCCGATGCAAAAAAATCTGGTGTTCTTTAAAGAATTAATATTTTTAACCGGTTAAAATTACTTATCACGCTAAAAATTCTTCACCGGTTAATATTTTTAATTGAAGACCCCTTTCCATCGTAACCGAATATAAATATTATAATTCATATGCTTAATAATAAATGGGATTTAATTCTCCATTTAATTAATTTAATTTTTTTTTATAATTTTAATAATTGATTAATACACATACACATAAAAGATAAATAAAATTGTGAACCGGCTACCTGGAGAACTCGATTTTTAAAAAATCTGGTGTGACAGCAGTTACCTTAGGTAGAAGGAAGTTGTGTGATGCGAGGCCGTCACACCAGATTTTTGGAAATAGGATTTCAAAATGTATCGATTTTCTTCCTTATTTTCACGCATTTTGAATACGGAATAACTTGTGACTGACAACACAAATTTCAACCGTTTTTTTCTAGAATGATCTATGAAATGTCACCTTCCAAATGACGCCTAGTATAACCCGATGCGACTTATATTTAAGAAATCTACGACTTTAAAGCCCTCTATCGGTAAAACAGCCGGAATGTTTTTCGATCACGCATGGATACTCAAAAAATAATATTGCCCTAATATAAAGGAGAATTTAAGTTTAATTTAATTAATGTTAATTCAATTTTGATAATTCCGTTCATATAAATTAATTTTTACTTTCTCTTACCTATATATGAAACACATAGTGAGAAAGTATTGCAATCGTCAAAAAATGGATGCCGGGTTTTCAATGGAAATACACGTTTTTGAACTCTTCTAAGCCTAAAAAAATGCATCTCGCAAATTGGTCTGTTTGTGTGTCTGTGTGTAAACAAGATTTCTAAAAAATATTAGATGATCTCTGAAACCCTTATCTGCCTAAAATTGTTAGGGTCCCTTTTTCTTTTGTACATTTTTAGGTTTTTTGTCAATTTCTCTTATACCATTGTAACGATTTTGATTAAATTGGCTGTACATATAATAGGTGACCTCTGTCATCTTTTAGAAAACAAACAAACTAGTCTCACGCACCTTAATATAAAAGAAAGTTGTGAGATATGCGTTTAGCACACCATATTTTTTAAAGAAATTTTTATTCTTTAATCAAATAATAAATTATATAGATAGTAAAAATAATTTAAACGAAATCCTATTCATAATTCAATTAAATTACTATTAATCACTATTAAAATCCCTATAATAAAGTGTTCACTTAAGAAAAAAAATTGAGCAGTTAATCTTCACATTTGACCTCTGATCGTTTCTGATATCGTACCCGAAGTTAATTTTACGAAAAAATCAGAATTCGGTCTTCACTAAGTAAAATAAAAAATCTGGTAGTAAAAAACATTTTTTTTTTTATTAATATAGATGAAGTATTAAAGTAGACAGAGCACTGTCCAGTACTAAACCGTAGTCTCAAGATGATTTGTTGAATGTGGGCTGAGTATACTTTGCAATTAGCCTTTTCCATAGCTCTTTTATTTATTTATAGATTAAACATAATTATAATAGTTATTTAATGTATTTAGGTTTGCTCTATTCTTTAAAAATCTGGTGTGACTAAACGCACATCACACCACTTTCTCTTACCTAGGCTAAGGAAACCTGAGTGATGTGCTATCACACCAGATATTTTATGTCGGACATGTTGGCCCATGATGGACCAAAACAAGCCATCACCATCATTTAGAGGAGCGCTGGCGAGAGTCTCAGTCAGCGCAAACGAGGTGTGCAGTAGTATTTACAAGCGTCCAAGAGGAACTTTTAAATTGTTCCATACTCTGTTGGAAAATGATTAATACATCTTAAAGATTATTTAATTTATTATATGTACAGTAAATTCCTTCAATATCGTTAGAGTAGTTTTAAACATACATGAGTAAAGTGGGCCCCAGACAATTTTGGGCCGGATAAGGGCTAATACTTTTAAAAGTTCATCTAATAAATTATTCATATATGAATTTTATTCAAAATCGTTAGAGTGAATTTTGAGAAATTTGAAAAAACTAAAAAAGTATATAAGTAAAGTATTAGTCTCCGTGGGTTGATCTTATTCAAAAGCTTCGAGATGCATACGACGAGGGTATCTAGTTTAAATATAAAATTAAGCCTCGTATCTTTTTTCATTTATGAGAAATCTTGTTCACACTCAGACAGATTATTTTGCGAGACCCATTTTTTTAGATTCAAGGGACCCCAAAATGTGTATTTCTGTTGAAATCTCGACATCGATTTTTTTTTGTTATCGCAATACTTTTTATTATACATTTCATATATATATATATATATAAGTAAGAAAAGTAAACATGAATTTATACGAACGGAATTTCTAAAATTTATTTAATATTAATTAAATTTAACTTAAATTATTTAATTAAAAACGAGGTGAAATTTTGCTTATATATGTGCTATTTATTAAACAGCACCCCTACTGGAAGTTTCCCCCTGTCTCCATTGGTTGCTTTTCCATGACATTTTTTTTTTCATATTATAAGTATTAATATAATGAAAAATATTTTAACTTGAAAATATTGAATTTGGGGGCCTGTCGTCATTTCCCCCATCTAGATCGTAGTCTATGTTTGTAATTAAAAACTCGGAGGCATTGTGACGTTGCACTTTAGAACAATTTCAAGATTAAAATTTCAATGAAGAGCGCAGTTTGTGGCTGAGCATGTTTGCTTAGTGGCATTTTATTGGCCATGCTCGGGGCTGTATTGGGGCTAAGAACTTAATATAATGCTTGAATGTGTGCGTGTATATCTTTGTGTGTGTGTGTCGGTACGCGTAGACACAAATAAAAGTGAAGTTAGCCCTAGTGCCATTTTATATTGTCGATCGTGTATCGAGCTATCGAACTTTAGTTGTTTATTAATAGCGAAGTGCTTTTGTTGACTATCCGTCTCTTAATCTCCGGCATGAATCACATGATAAGAAATGGTCGCGAAGAAAAACATCAAAGAATTAAAAATATCGATACGGTAAGTAAAGGAAAAAATAATTAAACAGGGGAGACATGAGCAAGTGCTCTTTTCTCTCTCTCTCTCTCTCTCTCTCTCCGTTGAAGATAGTTGCGCTTATTTATCCAGATCAATTCAATTTCGATAAAATACAAAAAAAAAAGTAAAATAAAATAAAAAATAAAAATAAAAAAACATGGGAAAGCAGGCACATTATATTGTATATTATTATTTGTATTAATTTTCCAAATGAAAATGGAAAAAAATCTTATTTATTTTAACCCACTCCAGAAAAGTTAATGTGTGTGTTTATTATGAAATTGAAAGTAATTTTATCAAATTTTTTAAGCGTTTATTTAAATTTACAATCTATTTTTTACAAGCAGTTAGTAAATGAAATGTTAAATTTATGATTAAGTCATGTGAAAGGAATCTCCGTTGACATTTTCTTCTCTTGTTGTTCCCAGTTGTGTGACCATGAGGGGGCTTAGAATCCCCCCTCAGATAAAACACCAAGCCTCCCGCCTCCACGAAATCCTCATGAGACCATGCCACTTTATTATTAAACTTAACTCTTGGACTTTTTTAATTTAGGAATTTTAATAAACAATTATTTTTATTCAAAAATATAATAAAGAAAAGCCAAAAAAAATTTCCTGGTAAGCTTCTGGTTTGACTTCTAAAAGGAAGTTCTAAGGGGCCATGTCTCTTAAATCTTTTGCACTCAGGGCTTATTAGCAGTTTAGTTGCTAGTCTATTTGGGAGAGTTTTTAGGCCTTGGTGGTATCTTACACATACACTCCTTGTTTCTTCTTTGGCCGTTTTTATTTTAAGATCTAGATGGATTAACCAGTTCAGTACGAATCTTGTTGCGTTCTTAGGTGGATGTTTGAGTTGTTTGCAGAGCCCCATATTTGTATCGCAAACATCCCCTTAGCTTTGCTGTAAGGAGAGCATATCCGTCGCGAAAGTGGATGCTCCCTGGTTCAAGTCCGGGAGGAGCTTTTTCCTATTCTTGAAGGTTGAACGAATTACATCGAACCTCATTATAAATAGGCCTTTGCACTATACGGTGAATTATTGTAGCAAATTATCAGTACTAATCAAGATATTCTTGTATTTGACATTGCTATTTTACTTATTAAAAGATTACTTTTGTTAATAATTTCATTAAAAATTCTGAAATTTGTTCAAATTTGTAAATCAGATGATTTTTTTTCAAATAATAAGATTAAGATCAAAGTAATTAAAACTTAAAAATTCCTAATCATAAAATTCGAACAAAAGAGAACATGGTTGGAGGCTCTTTGGTATAATGTTCAGGTGTGGCTACCCAAAGTGGTGAACGTGCTTATGCTGACTTTTTCTGCCTTATCTATTTTCTGCCTTAACAGATAATATATATTGTATAATATATTTTTTAGACATGACCATCTTTCATTTCTAACCTTTATATTATTTAATTTTCTTATCTTTATAAATCATATTAGATTAATATGTTAGTATATTATATTTTTTTCCTTTTTTAATTAAAAATTGAACAAAATCTTTTTACTATTGGTATATTTATATTTTATTAAATAGGATTCTTCCCTCCCTCTTTTTGAGGTTGATGGCTACTTTTATTATAATATTAGTATATTTAGTTGTTTTAAAAGATTATAAAAATTTAAATTGAAATCATGATTTTAAAATTCTTTCTAAGACTAAAATCTAAAAAAGAATTGAATGAAAGAAGGATTTATCAATTATTCTGAAAGGAAAGAAAATTTATATAGGAAATATTTAAAAAAAATTTAATTAATATAATAAATTGAAAGAAAAATTAAGAATTGTCTAAAATAATAAAAACTAAATCGTATAAAGCCCACCTGGAAAGAGAGATCGCACCACTGGAGAAATTCTAAAAGAACTTCCTCAGAAATGTTTAATACAATTAAAGACATTTTCAACCCTTAAAATTGAGCCTTTGTCCTAATTAGTAGAAAATTTCTCAAATTATTTTGTAGTTGAAAAAAGGAAAGCCTCCAGATTTTATTTGAAATATGTTGGGATTATCATACAAATTTCTTTCAAAATTTATTTTATGATGAATAAGATTTTGAATACTTTTCATTATTAAAATTGAATACTTTTCATTATTAAAATTAAAATAATAAATTTCATCATAATTTGTATTAATATATTTAACAGTTTTATTACTTTGAGAGACAAAAATGTGTTAATAAATGTGAAAAGAGACGAAAGCTCGCACTGGCAATGTTTTACTCTGTGGGAGAAGGTAGCGCACCTAACCAAAGAATTGAAGGCGCTTAGATTCTTTTCAGAAAACGAGTCTTGTCTACCTCCTGGCCTAAACAAATTTAAAACATGGCAGGGAACTAAACTGAGATATTTCATTAATCAAGGAATATTAATTATTATTTGTATTATTAACCAAGTAATAAGAGAAATAAATTTTTGTTCGAATAAAGCCCAATGAGAATTATTTAAGGAATTTGAACTTGTACATTTTCGTGAATTAAATTATGATTAGAATTTTCATAATTTAATTAAAACAAAAGCCTCAAATGACAGAAACAATTTAGGTGCCAGTTTTGCTGATTTTATTTCATTTCAAATAAATTGGTATTAAAAGGTCCATTTTCATATTTGAGCTATGAGAGAAAATAACATTTACATATCGAAATATAAAAATCTGGTGTGATTAAACGGACATCACACAACTTTCTCTTAGCTAAGGCAAGAAAAGCTGAGTAATATCCTGCGACACCAGATTTTTTGTATCGGACCCCTTAGCTAGCCGCTTAATGTACAGCCAACTTGAATTTATTTTGTTTAAAAAAAGAGAATTTCATGACTTGCACTTTGCTAAAAAATAAGAGGCCGCCAGTTGCCCAAGCGAGGTGCGCGAGGACCATCAGGTAAATTGAAGGTCCCACATTATTTTGTGTAAGAAAATAATTAATACATCTTAAAAATGATCTAGTTTATTAAATAAACAGCCAATTTAATTAAAATGATTTAAGAAATTCACTAAAACAGATAACGGGCCCCAGACCTTTTGGAGCAGATAAGGGTTAATACATTTTAAAGAGGATCTAATTAATAATTGATATAGAAATTTTATTTAATCGTTAGAACGAATTTTGAGAAAATCTAAAAAAAAACTATGAATGAATACAAATAAAGTTCGCTTCTATTGAAGATTTCTTCCGTCCCGAGCCGGTAGAGTGGGGGGGGGGGGGAGTTACACCATTAGACTGGTCATTAATAATAAAAATATTTGGTCTTAATTTTGTCGACTTAGTGTTGAACAATTGAACATGTTAAGGTTAATTTCATTAATTCTCATATTACGAGTTGATCAACATGTAAAAATTATAAAATTTGAACTGATCTAAAAAATTTAATTTTTTATTAAAACATTATTTTGCAAAATAATTTTTTTTTTACTTTCTCTTAGCTATATATGAAATATATAGTGAGAAAGTAGGAAATGCACGTTTTTAGATCTAAAAAAATGGGTCGCGCAAAATCATCTGTCTGTCGGTATGTCTATATGTGAACAAGATTTCTCAAAATCAAAAAAACGTAAGAGGCTGAAATTTTATATTTAAGCTAGTTACCTTTGTCGCTTGCAGCTCGAAGCTTTCCAAAAATCAGGCAACGGGTGCTAGTATTTTATTAATGCAATTTTTTAGTTTTTTTTTATTTTTGCAAAATTCACTTTAACGATTTTGATTAAAATTCATATAGCAATTATATATTAGATCCTCTTTAAAATGTATTAACCTTTATCCGCCCCAAAATTGCCTGGGGCCCACTTTACTGATGTGTTTTATTTGTTTTGTGAATTTCTCTTAATTCATTCTAACGATTTTGATTAAATTAACTGTACACTTGGTGAATTAGAAAATTTTTAAGATGTATTAATTATTTTCCACCAAAAATAATATGGGACCCTCAATTTACATGATGGTCTCCATGCGCACCATGCTTGAGCAGCTTGGTGGCTGGCTTCTGTCATCTTTTGGAAAACAAAGCACCAGCCACATGAAATTTTCATTTATTAACCAAAATAAATCAAGTTGGCTGTACATTGAACGGCTACTTAGACGGACTGAAGCAAAAATCTGGTGTGATAGCACATAACTCAGCTTTCCTTATCTTTGGTAAGAAAATCTTGTGTAATGTGTGTTAAGTCACAACGCATTTCTCCGCATAGTTTCTTCTAAAATTTTTTTCAAATCACTAGGTAGTTTTTTTTATTGTAGTGCCGTAGAATGAAGGAGGATAAGTGTTTAGCGATTTCCAAAAGTACTATCTGTCTGTTCATCTTTTTGATTTGTGGTTGGTCCTGTTCTTCGACTTTGATCTCTAATGATGGTGTTACTCTATTCGACCATTGGACCTATTAGACCTTTATGGAGGGCATTTTTTACGCTACTTGCTGAAAAGGTGTCCTCCTTTATTCTTCACTACAATAAAAATACTTCCGATTTCTTTGAAAAATTCATAGAAAAAGATGAATTTTTTGTAAAATAAAGTTGTGATTAAAATTTAAAAATTTAAAGCCAGATTAATATTTAATCATCGTATTGTAAAAGATAAAAAGATTTTTTATTATTTTCGGCATCTGATACTATATAGAATATAAATTAATCAATTATTATTTATTACACTAAGATTTAAAGAAAATCACTACCTAAACAAAAAACAATGTAATGTTTTCAAATGCCAAAACGCATAATTTTTCCTTCTTATGATTATTATTTAGGGTGCATCGAGATCGAAGGTCTTTTCGTATATTATTTGCGATACATTTAAAAATTATTATAATTAGTGACTAATTTCTAAATTAAAATGAAATTTCTTTTAAATCAAGCTTATCAAGAGAAATAATGATTGATGAAATCATTAGCGTGCAGTAAAAGATGAAAGCCACTAATGGAAAAAATCATCTGTCAAAACGTTTCGGGTTTAATTATAATTCAAGCGAAATGAAAATATATATCATTAGTATTGTTCAAATGTAAATTCAGCATTATAGAATTATAATCTTAATGTTAAGTGATAATATAATTAAAAGCGAAATTTCTTGACAGTTAATTTTCATTTAAAGGGTTGCTGATCTACTCTCAAATTTTTACGCAATCCAGACAAATAATAATATTTCTAGGAATAAGAATAAATATGAGCCGAATAGTCCAAACTTGCCGGGAGGTTGTCTAGATGATTGTCCTGGAGTGCTAGGAAGAGCTGAGAACCAGGAGTCAGGAGACAGGAGATCGAGGTATTCGTAGTTCGACAGCCGACGGACGACTAAAATTTCGACAGTCGAGACCTTCGGGATCCCCACGTGGTTTCTGGAAACCAGACATGGCGCACGCGCGATCATCCTACCCCTACCACGTGATTCCCTCCGCTCCCAGTGTTGGGGGAGGCAAGAATTTTTTTGGGACAATTCAATTGCAGAGCAAATAAACCGTTCAAGAAGGTATTTAAAATTAAATTATTAACTAGGAAAAAGTTAAAAATTAAGAAATTATTGGGATTGAATCCATTGCATGTAATGTGTTGTCTTATTCCATATCATAGTAATAAAGAAGGTGTAAACTGTAAGAATGATGAATGACCAAATTTAGCTGTTATTTTTGACCAAGACACTTTAAGTTGACAAATTTTGTCCAATAAAATTAAAGTTAGCAAAAATGGCAAAAAATGTTTGGCATTTTTAACGTTCACTCCCCTACAAAATGTCTTCGCTATGCCCCTGGTTAGAGGATCCAAACTTTTTCAAAAAGAAAGAAAAAAAAAAAAGGTTTTTGGCCCTGAATTATAAATGCCTTCTTTGTGTATCGTGGATGCCATCTCCTTTGTAACGGGTTGCTTGGCTCGGGCGTAGTTTGTTGATTTGCGGTTGGGGAGGCGGTGTTCGATGATCAGGACATTTAGTTTTTTTTTTAATATAGTCAAGATAAAAAGTTTTCATGGTTGTATTTAGAGGATAAGATTTACAAAATGACACGACGGCCGGGACTCTGTCGAGAGAGAGAATCCTCCTGAGAGAGGGGGGAAGTCCTTTTATAATATTTCCAAACCATAGGTCAGCCAAATTCGCATGTTCCCAAGAGAATTTAATACACTAGTCCTAAACGTGTAGTCTCCAAATGACTTTGGTTTGCAATTTCTGTGGGAACAACTACACGCATAAGTCTAGTGGGAAATTTTGACTTTGTGACTTGAGTTTCTTTTTACCAAAAATATTTTACATTTCCAAAATTTGCTTTCTCTCTCTTCATAGTCTTAGCGTCATAATAGTTGTACGAAATTTTTAAATTGGCTAATGGAAGCGGGAATCTGGCTGAGCAGTCAGGTAATTGAAATGAAAAAAATTATATAGTATTGCCGGCGTTTCGGGCGTCCATCACGCTCATCTTCAGGGCTAATAAATTTGTCATAAGATTACAAATGTTATGAATTTTATTCTTACATCATGTTTGTACATGTTTCTTTTGGCCGTATGTGCAGTTTGGCATATAATCTTATATATGCTAGAGATGAAACTCAAGACCATATTAGCTCTGAAGGTGAGTGTGACGGGCGCTCAAAACATCGGCAACAAGATATAATTTTTTTTATTTCCATCACCTAGCTACTCAGCGGGACTTTCGCTTCCATTATCTATTAAAAATTTACAGCCAACTAGCACAGGCGAATTTTTATATTTCAGTGAAAAGCTCTTGTTGTCTTGGGATTATCTTGATCTTTCCGAAATTAATTCCACTTGAATTGCTATTGAATTTCTTAATCCATTAAATTGAAACCGAGAAACATTCACGCTATTTAGCAAATATTAATTTCTCCATGGCATATAAAATTGATATATAGGCCTATATATATCATTTATATAAATGATGTGCAGAAATACTTATATTTCCTTTATCCATTTTCTTTTTAAATAATCTTTACTACAATATTACAGACTTAGTACAGACAAAAGAATCTGTGCTATTATTAAATATATAAAAGATAGGCAACGAAGATGTAACACTTTCCCACCATTTTTGGCCATCGGGAAACCATCTTCTATGGAAATATAAGATGGTCGCTCTACAACCCAATCGAATACGCACGTCATGTTGTTTATTTTTATTCTTATATTTTTAGGTTAAGTTGTATAAATAAAAACATTAATTGAATTTAAAATATTATATTGGCTCTCATTTAATGTAAATAAATAAGGACGGGGTCTAGATGGTCAAAGATGCCAAAAAGACATAAAATGAATTTAATTAAAAAAAAAAAGAAAAAAAGAAAAACTCAAAGGGATTAAATAAAATTCCAGAATTTTCTCTCTATGAAGACGTATGTTTATTATCTTATACCCAATTTTATTCCTTTTTTTTTTTTGGAATAAATCCGCTCCCAATTAGCGAATTGTTATGAAAATTGATTCAGGGTTGAAGACAAACGTCTTAAAAGATTTGGCCCAGGGAATGTTGAATAAATAGTGATGCGCGCTAAATTTTGGGAGGCCTTTTTTACTGGCCTAAGGACCGGTTCAGTTCAAATTTTAATAGCTTTTTTGCCAATCCTAGGGCGATAAATTTATTGTTTCATCCAGAGATGTAAGCTAAAAATAAAAACTACACACACCACATACATACACATATAAACGCATATACACTTAGGCACATTAAGATTTTTGCATTTTGCATTTTAGGGGTCCTTTTGACGTGAAACGTAAAGATATTTAAAAAATTGGGTGGTCAAATTTTTTATGATATACTCATAATATACTTTCTCCTTACTATTGTATATAATGGTAATAATGGGAAAGTAAAGTGCGTGATTGTCAGCATTTTAATTGCAATAATAAAATTATTTCTATTGTTTCAAAATTATAAAAACACTTGCTCGAGTGAAAGGGAAGTGGGGGCGGCGGGGAGCTATAAGTTCCAATTGATGTATTTTATTTGTCCCCTGTAAACGAACGAGAACGCTTCGTTCATAATATATATATATATATATATATATATTGAACAGCAAACGTGTTGTGTGAACTGGAGAGCTTGCATTTTCACTTTTTGGACTAGCAATCAGAGATTGTTTTTGCGATACGTTGGATTTAGACTGAATTGTTGCCTTAAGTTCTTCAAACGCTTGTGAATAAAAGTGTTATTGTATTTATTAAAAAAAATATATATTAAAACTCGGATTTTGTTGCTTGGAGCCATGAATTCAATTCAAAATTTTTTACCATGTAAGGGATTGTAAAGAGGGATTCAAATTGTGAAGCAAACAACAGACAAGAAAACTTGAAAGAGAAGTTGCAAGTGAATCGAATCGATGGACAGACAGACGTATTGATACGCCGATAGATGAATCCTCCAGCCCTCGTCGTTTGGCTTCTCTCTTCTCTACTTAGTCCTTTTGCACCCTATCTGGTCCATTTTGAAAGCTCAACAACTCGTCCCTCTCTATCTTCTATTTATTCAAATCTCACTATTAATATCCTCGCTTTTCATCCTGGATTTCAAATGCTCTCTTAGCAGTTATCAATCGACTTGACTCTGAAATAAGCTTCTTTCACTGCACTTAACCTTTGGAAAAAAAAATTCTGAGTAAACAAGACAATTTATAAATAGAATTTGGAAATTTTTTCCATTAGCTCTCCTATTTCTCTTCGATAATCGTCACAATTTATTTATTTTATGGTTAATTATTGGTAAAAATAAAAATACAAAAAACGAGTATAAACATTATTTATTTTAAAAAAAGTCGCCTCTCTTCTATTTGGTCGTTTAAGACGCCATTTGTTGTGACAAGATGAGACTAAACTAAAGGTTATCGAAGAATAAAGCAAATTAAATGAAATGAACGATGGAGCTTTTCTAATTTTCTCGGTTGAAGAAAATAAAATTTATTTCCCTCTCTCCTCGTTTGATCCCCTAATGAATCAGAGGAAATAGATGACAACGCAATGGCCGATTATCGTGAAATAAATTTAATAAGAGAGTCTCGAAGAATACAACAAGGATTTGTTTTCTACATCTAGAATTCATGAAACCGATCATTCAATAATGCTCGAAAGTAAACAAATCTGGGGTGATAAACGCACATCACACACAGCTTTCTCTTTCCGAATGTTTTTTGCGTCGGGTTCCCTAGGTAGCCGTTTAATGCCCATTTAATATCATTTGTTAATATTGATAACCTTATAAGTCAAGGAGTATGGTTTAGGATTCCAGGCAGTCCAATAAACATTAATTTAAATCAATTGAATACCAATTGGTGTAAATAATTATTCCTGGAAGATTTGTATCGTAATTATAATAAATGTGTATCGTTTCAAGTCTATATGGTCCCAGATGCCAAAAAGACTAAAAAAACGAATTAAGTATCATATTGGCTAGGGGAATTGTTACCTTTGGTTCCTAATTAAAAACTTATTTATTATATTTTGTTAGAAAAAGTCAAGCCATCGACCACAATCATTGTTATTACAAACGCACACGATCTCCCCCTTCCCTCCCTCACACACAGATGAATTAAAGAAAGGCTACCAAGAGGGCCCTAAGTAAAAAATCTGGTGTGACAGCACTTCATGCTTTCTTTACCTTAGGTAAGAGAAAGTTGTGTGATGTGCGTTTAGTCACACCAGATTTTGACTTATGGTACCCAAAAACGTGCATTTCCGTTGAAATTTTGAAAACGATTTTTTTTCGATCGCAATACTTTCTCATTATATATTTCATATATAGATAAGAGAAAGTAAAAATTGATTATTATTCTGATCCTTTTTTTGCACTAGTCTGAGAACCAGGGGGAATTATTGTCCTCTTTCCAGAATTCATCAAAACACATACTATCTGAATAGTGAAGTGATAATAAGATTAGTTTCAAATTTTGCAAAGTTCAGTCCCAAGTTATAGGTTTATTTAAATATAATTGGATGTGAAAAAAGGAGCAGGTTGAACCACCTTATTACAACTTATTGTACTAATCTCAGAACCCAAAAATCGATTTATTTAAATTTTAACTGTAAGAATGAGTCTTGCACAGTCAATAAAACAGTTTAATTTTTATTTTTATAATTTTAAAAATAATAAAAAAGGAAGAGTTAGTAGTATATGATGCATATGATAGGGTACTACAACTT
Source organism: Anisolabis maritima (assembly GCA_010014785.2). Taxonomy (NCBI): domain Eukaryota; kingdom Metazoa; phylum Arthropoda; class Insecta; order Dermaptera; family Anisolabididae; genus Anisolabis; species Anisolabis maritima. Next base: position 39,722 of record JAAAKE020057775.1, read on the forward strand.
AGGATACAACCTATTGTAATAGGGTAAGGTGAGGAGAGCGCCGCCCTCCCGAATTTTTTATAAGAGTGGGGAGGACTGTCATCGTCCAACGTTTATGAAATCCATTCATTTTGTCTTCTTGATTATTTGCCCTGAATAACCACTGACAATGGTTCAATTTGTATATGTTCACTTTTTCTGGAACACAATACAAATTTTTTCTGAGGAAATCTCAAACAAATACAGGACCTTTAATGATTTGAAGGGATGAGTGTGGGTGGGGGAATTGATTGGCAGCATTATTTGTAAATGTCTTCTCATCAGTGATCGATTTACTAGAACTTGTGTAAAAAAATATAATTAATAAAATTAAAAAAAATACTTGTATTTAAAATGCTTTCAGTGGGTTGTACAGTCTTGTTTCTCGGAGCCACCCACCTGAAGTTTACAACTGCTTGTCCTTGTTTGTCAATGGAGATCTTGGTAGGTGCTCCTCTTCCCCTAATCCGGGGTCGCCACCCCTTATGTTATCATTTCACAAAGCTATATTGAGATGACTTGATTAAAGTGACAAAATATGCGGCTGAGAGAAATGAAGAGCTAAATGGTGCAGCGATTGTCAACGATCAATAAATAAATAAGAAAAGAATATTAATTTCATAAAGAGAAATTTGATAAGTTTTTTGTAGCTTTTGATCTGTTGACTTAATTAGAGTTTTGTTTGCTTATAAAATGATAGTTTGTTTGAACCGAACAAACACCCTTGAAAAACCCCTTTGGGATGTCTAGAGGGAAGGAGTAGCCCTCTTGCCCTCTTGTCCGACAGGCCCTCTCCTCTACTTGAGGGATGACAAAGAAGGACCCTCGGACTTCTCAGAACCCCACTCTTTTGACATTTCCAAAATTCAGCTCGAGGGGGAGGGGTGTGTAAGTGTCAAATTCGAGTGTCGAACTAACTCGAATATATTCATATGCACGAGTTTATTGATTAATTCATTAAAAAAATCTGATGGTCCCAGCTAACATTCATTTACCGATTATTTTTAGTATTTTATTCGAAAAGGAGTTTTATATTTTAACTCCATATCGATTGACATTATTTTTATTCAGAGAGTTAAATTTAAAGGTCCCTTATAATAAGTTATTGGGTGTAACTTTTTGAGAATCAGTCAGCTAAAATTATTCTTGTACATCATGTCATTTAAAAGGATTAATTTTCAGATATATTAATATGGCTCCTTATACTTTTGCCGAGTTTGGTGGTGAGGAGCTGAAGAGTATGCCAGAATCCCTCCGCTCTTCTCTCGGAGATAATGCATTTTAATTTGCGAGTATTCGTTTTATTTCCTGGTGAGTGAATAAGGGCTAAATTCCCATTTAAGGGACTGGAAATGCATATTGCAAGATGAATAATGGCTCTTATGATATTCCTTTCATCGTTTATTGCTTGCGTGGGTGATGTAGGTGAAAGGATATTGAATCTTTGAACATACTTTTTTCTACACCCGCTTGTTCGAATAAATATGATTTATTTATATGTGCCATTATCCATTTCACAAGGAAATTTAATATGACCAAAATAAAACGGGTATTGATTTTCAATTATTTTTTTTTTTTAAATTAAAGAAAAAATAGCATCTGATGTTAAGAAATAAATTATCAAATTTTATTAAAATCGGATAAAAAAAACTCATATTTAAAGGGGAAATTCATTTATCTGCAATGTTTAAAGTTGTTTTTTTTTAATTGTTTATACCAAATGGAATCTACATATCAAATTTTATTAAAATTTGATGAATAAGTAAACATTATAAAAATAAAAAACTAAATTTGAAGGAGTGATTAGCTCCCTTCCAGGAGAGTTATAACAGAAAGATTTGTTTCCTGTTCCTAAAAAATGACGTATTCTTTAATACAAAATAAATTGGGGTTGATTTTGTAACATTGCAGGTGGATTGTAGTTTTGGTGTTGGACCTACGTAGAAAGCGCAATAGAGTGTTTTTCCATTCGGAAAATGCGCTCAAAAGATAGATGAAAAAATGTAAGCGTTTTTTCGTATTTTGAGATATTGTTATTGTATTAATTAAATAATAATAACACACGTTTACAAAAATATTTATTGTAATAAATTTATATCAATTGGAAAGAAAATCTTACAAAATCACAAACCTCGACAATCAATTAATTAATTAATTATATCTTTTTTTCCAACAATCAGGAATTCCATTCACTTCAGATATTTTAATGATTGTCAGACCTACAAAGAAAAGCATTTTCTTCGGAACTCTTTATTTTAGAGTCAGATACCATTTTAACGGGTATTTTCGTTTGAAATTTTTTCATCAATTTTTTGCAATTTTAATAAATAATTTATTTCATATACATGTATGAATAGATAAAATAAGCTACTTCTATATAAGTTTTACCTTTAAGAATATGTATTCAAGATGATTGATTGGACAATTTGTCAAGATATATCCTATCTCAAATCTTATCTACTAGATATTAGATTATAGATTAGATAGAGATAGTCAAATTTTAGAGCATTAAGAAGTTAAAAAAATTTTCTCTTAATTAACTTTTTTGAAAATAGACAAAGAACCAAATGTCTCCTCATATATTTGGAGAACTCTTTCGAGAGAACGAATCTGTATCGAAAACAGGTGCCGGATTTTCCTTCGCGAAAACAGGATGATCAATAATTCGATATCAAGGCAAAATGCAATCGGATCTCTTCTACAAGTGGCTGTAGGCCGATAGGATGCCAGCAACAAATAGCAAACACAAGTCGGATAAAAAAAGGGAACTCTCGAGTGGGACATTCAACAAATTCCACCTACGAATAAATTCCCATATTGGCTATTATCTTTCTCAAGAAAGGGATGCGAAAATCATATGCATTCTTTCATCTTATTACACCAGAGGTGGGTAAAATTATTTATTAAAGGGCTTCATGAACGCTGACACTAAGTCAGGCGGGCCGCACATACAAAATGTCAAAATCTTTTTAATTAAGGTACGGCTCTCACAATTTATTAATGAAACTAACCTACAATCATCGTTTAACTTAACTTTAACTATGTCACTATCAATGAGTGCAATTGTATTTGTCAGTAGTGGGTTTTAATCATAATTTAACACTATTTTGGGGTTTTTATTTCTTTTTTTTCTTCTGTAGGCTATATTAGAATCCCCTGGCGAATTATCCCATTTCTTGCCGCTTTTGAACCTATTTCTAAATAATCTCGAAGACCGTAGTTTACCCACTTCTGTATTTACGATATATGATTTCATTCCATATAACGGTATACACTGTATATCTGGTGGAGTATGTGGATTGGCATCAGTTACCCGAGCTAAGAAGAATGGCATTTATTCTCCTCTTTGTATATTAAATATTTTCCACTTTTCATTAGGCATTAGGCTCTGCAATGGCCTGCGCCGTTCTTTTTCACAGTTTGATCTCTTGTGCGCATCCCCCTCATCAGGGAGGAAGAGAGCAGAAATAAAGGCAAGAAAAGATAAAAGATAATTTAAAAAATGTTCAAGTAGAATTACAGAAAAATAAGAAATGACTATATAAAAAGAATAAATTATTGAATTAGATGAAAATATTGTTATTGATAATAAATTGAAGATATTATTGTGAGGAACTAAATTTTAGAGAGTAGAGATTTATTATCGTTTTATATATTGACATATACAAAATTATTGCAGATAAGAGTCACTTTTACGGAGACTATTAATATATTGACTTCTCTCATCTTTCAGAATCGAAAATATATTTTTTATATCTCTTTAAAATCAGGAAATATGTTACCTTTTTTATGTGAACCCTATAAATGCCAATCTGTTCTCCAACAACCCTATATATACATCAGAGGACGAAATTTGCGGTTTTTGTGATGAACAGGCACATAAAGGTATAAAGGTGAAATTAACTAAGAGGTCGGTCGCTAATGCACGATTACAAAGGAAAATTTATCTTAAATACACAAAAGTCGGAATTTAACAATATTGTTAGAGGCTTATGCCTTGAGCATAGGCAACCGATAGCCTGAGCTGTCGAACGGGCAGCCTCAAGGCCCTTCAATTTTATTAAAAAAGATCCTGGCATTTAAATATTTATTTATTTTCTTAATTAATAAATAAAAATTTTTTCCAAATATTTGGTTGAAAATTTTCTTTTCTCTGAAGAATTTACTGATAAAATATGATTTGGAGGTTAAATTTAAATTTATTGAAATAAATTCTTTTGTTCACACTAACACATAACACAGAATATTTTGTGAGTCTAAAAAAGACATAATGGATCTCTAAACAAGTATTTCTGTTGAAATGCAATCATAATACTTTCTCTATATTACTATATTACATATATAGGTAAAATAAAGTAAAAAACAGCCCAATTTTCGGCGTTTTTCATTTTTTAGTTTACCTTAGATAACACCAAAACTATTCTTTCGATCAAAATGATTTTCATTAATGAAAATGCTAGAGTATTAAATTCTATGTCAAATGAGTATCTTCATATTAAATAAACTTCGGTTGAGGGACATGATTAAAATCAGGAGTCAAACATTTCTTAGTAAATTTTTAGAAAAAAAACATCAACTTCGTTTTTGTTTTTGAAACATTTTATTCAGAGACAACCAGAGAGATATTTTGCGGGACACAGAAGAACGTATAACATATCCGTTGAGATCTTGACATAAAATTTTTTTGCGATCATAATATTTTCACAACTATATAGATAAAAGAAAGAGATTACTTATGAATGTTTTAAAGATTTTTTTATATAGATGAAGTATTAAAGTAGACAGAGCACTGTCCAGTACTAAACCGTAGTCTCAAGATGATTTGTTGAATGTGG
>JAAAKE020057776.1:0-25735 GCA_010014785.2 Anisolabis maritima
TATATTAAAACGATTTTCGTAAATCTCATCTATGTACCCTAACAATTTTAATTTTTTTATTGTATATTTAGTTATTAGAGCGTCGCTTTATAAGTAAAATCATTTTATTATATCAAAGCATGAAAAAACAATTATTTTTTATCTATAAGGTTTTTATTTATAAATTTCGTATATGTTGTGTCATGAAAAATATTGCCATGAGATTTAACTTCCTAGGTAGCAACATGATTAGCTATGTGAGACCGATGATATAATTTTGACGTAATTTAAATAATGAAACAAATTGCTTCATTGCTACTTGAAATTACGTCGATTCTACACGATGTTGACGTATATTACGTCATGCTGCTGCCTGGAATGTGAAAAAACAATATATTTGCTTGTATTTAAAAAATAAAAATATTTATTTAGTATTTGTGATGACTTCTAAATCATACATCATTATGAAATTGTTTATCAGTGGTGGGGTCAATTTAGTTTTGGTTGTCGTCATTGATTCACTACAGTTTGGTTTACGTTCTCCGAATATCAAACCGAGCTCTACCAGAACCAGACGATATTGAAAGTCTTATTGACCCAAATTACTTCATTGCTAGCTGACCGATACGAACAAAACCAAAATGACCCGATCCTTGAAATATCTAAATAATACGTTAATTTCATGAATTACATCCTCTTAAGGAGGTGTTTATTTTGTATTTTTATAACATGACGCTCATTTCTTTTTTTTATTTGGAGATAAATGAAGTAAAGAATTAAAAGAAAAAAAAAAAGAAAGAAATGCGCTTAAGAATTAAATTGAAAAAAAAATACCAGCAGCTAGGCTCCGTATCTTTGCATTAATTTATACATAATAATAATAATAAATAATGTATATAATTGAAAAATTAATTTATTATTGTTAATTTAAGTATAATTCTCACTTTATGTCGAAAAAATGCCGTTATTCAAAACTCCAGCCCATCTTGTTGTTTCTATTATATATTATATATAAAAGTGTAAATAATAAATAAACATATATACTATATTTGTAGATCTAAAAAAAATAAAAAGGGTGAGAAGATGGTTTAATTAGAGCCCAAGTCATGGATAATTGCTCAATTTCAAAAGAACTGGATATTACAATTATTTTTGAATATTAATATAGAGATTTCTCTCTGATGCATTTATTTGTTCATTAAAAATATTCATTCTAGTGATGTTTCAAATATCATCTAAATTGAGGGAATGCAACTAGAAAAAAGTGAATAAAATGAAAGTTTTTCTTTGTAATTTACGTGTGACCTTTCGGTTTTTTTTAGGGGCTCAAAATGGAAATAGTAGGTCTTCATTTTAGGGTAGTTTTTTATAGCTCTTGATCTTTTAAATTTTAACTATCAAAATTTTTATATGAATATTTGCGATAGCTTGTCATAAAATACAATTTAATCTATTATTGTTTTCTCTAATAACACCGAAGAAGAAATTTGATAAATAAATTCAAACAAAAGACCGTTTTCGGCCCAGTATATTTTACTTGCCTTTGCTTAAGTTTAGGGTTATACACCATTCCTCTTCAGGACAGTGTTTTAAAATAAAGATAACAACTCCTGAATCGTCAGTGATATTGTAAATTTACAATGCAGATAGTATCGGCTGTAGCGACAATTGCTGGAGGCCTGAACTTTATTTTAGTCTTTGCTTTGTGTTGTGTAAAAAAATCCCGCCCCGAATTCGGGTTCCCTTTTCTAAAAATGTTTGCGGCCTTTCTACTTTTTTCTGAAGAAATTGAAATGTTCGTTAACATTTATTGAAAGGACTTAATTATCCATTCCTATATTCATCCATGACACTCACAAAGAGTTGTCTTTTTGTAAATAAAATATTTTTTTCAAAAAAATTTTTATACAACTAGCTCAAAAAAAAATATATATATATATATATATATATATATATAACGTCTTCATCTTGTCTTCACTTAATTCATATAAATTTCTCTTTCATCATGACTTGAGCTTTTAAACTGTCTTCTAGGCATAAACATGGACGTTGTAGGAATTTTTTAAGGCGAATTAAATATTTTTTACGGGGTTACAAAATGACATATTTTTTAAAGCAATTAATTAATTTAATTAATTTTTAAAATTGAGGGACACTTGCCCCCTTTCTTTAATCCATAGTGCCGACGCCCATGGACAAAATATATATAACAAATATTAATTTACAAGACTAAAAAATCCTCAATTGGCACTAACCAAAACCTTGTAATAAATATATATATACATATACATATAAATATAAACAGTATATTTTAATGATAAAATAAAAATTTTTTTATGAATTCGATAAAAGAATTCATAAGGGATATATGATATAAAATAAACAATTTTTTAATGATTATTTTTGAGGTGAAAGGGATTGTATTGTATATAATATTATATAAATATATATATATATAAAAATGTTGAAATAAAATAATTGTTTTTTTAAACATGTTTAGTTTATTTTTCACGTAAATTTCTCCTCGTCCCGCCAGGTTGATCTTATCCATTACGTGGTCTCATTTCACGGCAACATAGTAACATTAGAGATAGGATTATAACACTGTCTTTAAGAAAAATAAATATAATTTTACTTTTCAATCTTGGGGGAGGAGGGGGCATCTTATATCTTTGCATTAATATTTAAAATTTTTCAAGGTATCTTTATAAATCTAGAGATTTAACATAATAACATAAAGTGGAGGAAACATCTGTATATTCATAAGAATTTAAAAATGTAAAATGCGAACAATTGGGAAATGGACCCAAAAAATTTAAAAAAATAAATGGAGGAAACCAAGAGTTTTTTTTAATGAGAAAAGATGCAGCGGTTTTCTTCATTATCGCATCTTTGCCCCTTAATGAGTAGGCTTAACGCTTAATGAAAAATATAGATGCATTAATGAATTTAAAATAAACTCTTTCTCTGTCATTTACCATAGTTCTTGCGTATTTCTACTCCTTTCTATTCTCCCTTTAATCACATTTTCTTTTTATCCCCTTAATTGTTAAAGTTAAATACAACGTTTCGGTTGCTTATTCTGTAGTTTACTTCAGATGCAAATTTCAGTGTTTTATAAGTAGAGCAGGGGAGATATGGGGGTCCATATTTCCGCGGTAATCTCAAAAAAAAAATTAAATCAAAAATCAATCCAATCAAATTAAAAATACGTATATAAATAAAAATATAATAGTAAAGTAAATACAAGTTAAATAAAATTATAAACGCTGCTAGAAATTTATTCAATATCAACTTTGTTTTAAAAATATTTCAAATAAAAATTATTCATAATTCTTTATCCAATGTGATATAAATTTATTCCAGAATAATGTGAAAAAGATTCAAAAGAAGCGCGCGTTAGAAGAAAGAGTAACAGAAAAGCAAAAGAGAGGGCGGTATATACGACAAAATGATAGACAAGGATTAATAACTTTGGAAGAGTAGCGACATCTAATAGCCAATTCGTGAATTTTATTTAATCTCCTAATTCAAAAATCTCTTACATAAAGTGAAAAACGAAGAAGAGAGTTAAATTCTGAGTAAGAAAATTGGAGAAGTTTCCAAAAAAAAAAAAAAATTATAAGATTGTAAGATGGCTACAGTGGTATGAGGTTTTTGTTTTTTCAACAGACCACAGACTTCAAATTATTTTAACAATACATATTATATTATATTTTATGACTAGACATTTATTTATATTATATATTATTTAGTATCCAATTGATTTAAATAAATTTCCATCGGACTGTTTGGGATTCGAAACCTCATTCCTTGACTATCAGGGAAAAAACTTTCCTCTTGCCTTATCTCTTGATTCAGGATTGACATTAAATCCAAATACGACAGAAAAGTAAAACATGCCGGCCCTTCGCACAGCCTGACGTTGTAATTAATTAAGGGATGTAATTTATTTACCTCATTTTATAATAACTCATTAGTACCTGAAGTCGGGTTTTTTTTTTAATGGACAAGAAGAGCTAATAACAGAAACCTTCAAATATAGAACTTTTGTAATTAGACCTAAAGATAGGGCCATTTGTAAAAAATAGGCTCCACCAAACAGAAACACCCTAAATATATTTTCCCAAGCTCAATCGATTCCTCCTAATTAGTAAATTTTATCAAACTCGTTAGAGCTGTTTTCGAGAAAAAATTCACATATATAGATACATTTTTGTTTTTTTTTGAAGGAAACCTAAGGTCCAACAGTCCTATATTGACCAGCGGACGCATGCAATCAGGAAGAAGGCGTAAGAAAGAGTGTGGACTTTAAAAGAGGCTTGTTGAGGTTGGATTTTGATTTGATAGATACATATATACAGCATGTTTAATAATAGCATAAAGATAGATAGAACAGATAGATAAAACATTAGATTTAATAACTACAATACTATTTAGATTGATTTTTATTTCGTACTTAGTCGCCTACGAAATAGACCTCTATCTTTTCTTTTCGTCGGTTTGCAGGAATGAAAAGTTTGAAGAACGTTGATCTAAACTATGAGTAAAGTAAGTCTAAATAAGCCCAAGCCTAGTAAAAAATCTGATGTGACTGATTAGACAAGAGAAAGTAATGTGATATGTTGTCACACCATATCGACATATTTTTTCTTTATGGTAGTATATCAGTTCCCGAGGAACTTTTTGAAAATTTTTATCATCGCGGTAAATTTATCTACCTCGTCGCCTAATTGTGAAATAAATTGAATTTCGTGGCACAGATGCAAAAATTACCTAATTGAATTAGGGCGGTTGTGTGTTGGTCACATCAGTTTATTTAGAGATTTTAAAAATTCCATTCAACTCAACAGAGCTCCTTCATACTCGCTTTTATTCAAATATTAAAATATTTTATCTATTACTAAACCATATTTTTGATAATTTTTGGCCTTTAGGAAGGGCCTTGCGCCCGAAATGTCGTCCGAAAATAAAAATATAATTGTTTTATTTTTTTTCCTGGCTCTACTATCCTTTCTTCCACTTCTATATCGAAAACAGCCATAATGTATCTCTAAAAAATTATATTTGTCCATGTAGCCATAATAATAATAAATCATTGATTTAAAATGAATATTGGCCCAGGTGCTTCCTGAGTACCACAATTGGAAGAGGGGGGAGACTCAGGTGTTTTGTTGTGTAAATAAGGGACCAAAAAGGATGATTGTATTGTATGTCAGGGACGGTGTCATGTTGAGCGCATTAACCGGCGAGAACAGGGTTTTCTCCCTCGGTGAAGACAACCTTTTGCATGTGTGTGCGTATGTATATGTGATGATGATGATGAAGAAGAGGAGGAGGAGACCTCCGCCCACGCACTTCCTGCCGGCGACGGGTAAAAATACACACGTGGCCAGCTTCCCTCTATCCCCTCCTCGAACACACTTCCGTACATCGTTAAAAAAAAATGAAGAAAAAATACACAGCATACACATACAAGATAGAGAGAGAGAGAGAGACATCCTCTTGGACAACAAACATAGAGAGTGAGAGAAATCCTCAGGTCAGTCAGCCACTTGAGAGGTTCGCTAACTTTTTATAGGGACCGCCACTTCCGATGGTGCGGTGACATCAATTCTAGGCAACACAATAAACGTCTTCTCGGCGGATAAATAAAAAACTCTAATACTAATTAAATTAAATTAACAAAAAAATTTAGGCGTTCAAATGACAAAAGCTCCTAGCTTGATATTCGAGGGTCACTAGTTCGCTTTACGTGATTATTTGAGTCTAATTTATTTAAATAAATATGAACGGATAACGGTTACCCTCCAAATTATTATTTATTTATATTTATGCCTACCTATATATCCCTGAGAGATATAAAAGCTTTAATATTATTTATTTAATGCCAGGATAGACAAATTTATTATGATTAGGTAGATCTCACAATTCCAGAAATTTCAAACTGTGAAGGCTCTTCAATAACGCCTTTTATTGGCAATGACGACACTTCTAGATGCTCTTGGAGAGAGTGAATGTCACATCTATGACTTTTTATGACCTCTCTACCTCTCTGGAATTTTCAAAATGGTCGAACTATAATTACTAAATAAATTTAATATTTATTAGAGTTTAGTCATTTTGGGGTTTCTAGAAATCTTATTTTCACTTACAAGGCAAAAAGATGTCATCTTTTAAAAGCATTCAAATCCAACTAGCAGTGACGGACTACAATTTAAATGATGCAATTTTGTTCTTTTTTTTGTTATTTTTAATAATTATGTCCGGACAAAATTATTTTTTGTGGTAGGGGTAGCCAAAAATATTACGTCCGGTAGCTGGTCTCGCTTTGCACCACTCACAATGGACTTCGACCCATTATAATTATTAGCCCTCACCTGGGACATCGTTTATTACAGCATTCGTGAAGCCTGAAAGTAATCTTCGGGGACATTCTTAAGATAGCTGGAAGGAATAAAATGGGAGGGTGAAGAATAGAAATAAGACAGCTCTGAAAAAAGGGGTGCAAGAAGATGGAAGGGATCCCGAGCATCCGGTCGGATTTCTACTTTTACCCCTTTCTTTTCTATTGAAACCATCAAGGAGACACTTTAATAAAATTTATAACTCAAAATGTATAACATTTTTCTCTAGACACTTTGTGATGGCTTGACAGCTAGTTTTTTTTTTTTTTTTAGCTAGTCCATGTCATATGAAATGTATAGTATAAGGGAAAGTGATCACATTGGACAACAAACACAGAGAGTGAGAGAAATCCTTAGATCAGTCAGGTACTTGAGAAGTTCTTTCAATAAATCTTTTCGTTTGCAGGTCCTTTGAGTCCAAAAAACATGAAATTGTGTTACACAAAAATGTGTGCAATTTGTTACTTATATTTCCGGTCCCCTTAAGAGTAGAGTTTTGAAATTTAACAGAAATATTTAGCTTAATGGGCTATTTATTCTATTAAAATTTCTAGAGGAATGATGTTGGAGATAGAGTATAGGATTTTTCTAACTTTCCTCTACAAAACATGCAGAATAGATAATTCACTTATTTTATCTCCTATATATTGGTGAGCGCGAGTTGAGTTTGTTAGGCCGTACCTTCTGGTCCAAAGGTGGCACGCCCGCCGTGAAAGGGGAAATCCTGGTTCGCGAATTATGCACAACCAAACAAAAACTCATCTCGCAATGCTAATGAGATAATTCTCTTTGATATCACTCTCTTTGCCAAGACAGATCAAACCCATTCTACGAAATTCAAAAACAAAAAATCTAACTAAATTCGGGATATGAAATACATAAAAAGGTTATTGACCTCACATTAAATTACTGTCATTGAGTTTGAGAAATTCTTGTTTAAAATACACTTTAAAAATTATAAATTTTCTTCAGATTTTTTATTATAACCTGGTTAGAGATTAAAATCTGACCCTGCTTAGCCAAATTCCAAGCCTCCTACCTGAATAGAGAAGCGAGAGAAGGATAGGTGATGGGCACAAGTATAAAAAATTCAGCAGTACGAGCTAGGAATTGATAAGTGACTTCAAAAGGTGCCGGGGAAGTCGGCCTGAGTTGATGGTAGTTCTCTCTCCAGGTTTATTAGGTTCCTATTTAATCAAAGGAATTCTAAATGATTGGATACTAATAATTTCCTTTAATATGATGAGTATCTCTCCTTTTTTCGAAGTCTCGATTTTGGACGCCCGGAAGACAAAACACCCTTTCTTCTTTTTTTTTTTTTTTTTCTAAAAATATAAAAATTTCGAGATGGAATTTCAATTAAAAGAAAAAATGGCTGATCGCGTTTCGATGAAGAAGTATCTTTCACCCCTTGCTAGATATTATATAATCATTTATAGTACTCTAGTGCTGCCCCTGGGCATCTCGATCAATCAATTATAAGTAAAACTCGCCGGATTGCCTAACTCTAGGGGGCATTCGTATTCTTGTAGAAGAAATAATAAATTTGGCGTGACACAATTTTATTTTGCATTCATTTAGATCAGGGCTCTCCAAACCATTGCCTTATATAAAATATAATAATAAAGAAAAATAGATTTATTTCATTTTTGTACTAAAAATATTTTTTTAAATAATGAATTATTATTTATATAAAAAATAAAAGCACTTGTCTTCATTTTCTAAAATATTTCTTTATCTTATTCACTAAGAAAGTTTTGTTTAACGAAAAGAACCCCTCAGTAAATTTCGAGATTTTCTCTTATTTGTCATGAAGAGCATAAATTATTTAGTAAAGTTTTCTTAACATTTACCGTTAAAATTAGTATATTTTATGTACGGCTCAAGAAAATTTTCAACGAACTTGAAAAGTTCATTATTATATATATTATATATTCTCTGTCTCTATGTTTGTTCACCATTTTTTTTTCGAATATCAAAATTTTGACTTGGATTTGGATAAAGCATGAAAAATTTAGTACAAATCTGAAAAAAATTTGAAAATCGATCCCTGGCAACATGGTTCAAATAGCCATTGAAATTTTGAATTTTTACCAAATTTACGTTAGATTCGGATCTATAAATCCATACTCTTGCGAACAAAGCGAGCTATTCCACAGCCCTTAGTAGATTCACGTTCGTTTCTTGCAATGCAGCTTTGCCTATTATCAGATGTTTTTTTTTCCAATTCTTCAAATTTCTGGATCAATGAAGCTTTTTTTCGGCATCAGAGGCCATATAGACATCATATACAAGTATATTTTAAATATGATACAAATTATCCAAACATATACTGGTATATTTATACCTATTGGTATCTAGTTTATTTAAATAAATTCTCATCGGACTGCCAATGGGATCCGAACCCAGGACCCTTGGGTTTTAAGATTATCTATATCTATAGAATGGAAATATTTTTAACCTTGGGGTGTAATGAAGCTAAAAGATGGGAGTCTCCTGAATTATATTCTAGCAAATTGGCAAATTGGCAAACAAATTGGCGAAAAGAACAACTTTGTATATGATTATTATTATATATCAAAAATTGTTTTTAATAGTCAATAAAATTCAAGACTTTGCAGTCAATTTTCTTTTATTTCAGCTCTTCAAGTTAACTTTCGTTGACCTCCATTTATGCTTAATGTGCCACTGATAATACACATCAACAAGTCATCTGGTTTTGATGATGGCCTAAACTGACGGCCGAAACGTTATCCTAGAGGACATTCATATAAAAGAAAAGTGACTGAAGTCTTGAGTTTTATCATCACATTTCCTTATTTTATATCTCCATGTCTTTTCGGCATTTCAGTTATTTGTAAATATAGACGAAGTCTAAATGGCAGTTACGGAAAAAAAATAAAAAAAAAAAAATAATAATAATATATTTACAATATTTGACGTTGTCAAAAGAAAGAAAACAAAACGATGTCATTAAATGCAGAGGAGCATCTGCCAAGAAAGAAGGAAAATAAAAAACGAAAGAGATGATTAGGCTTGTATCTACCTAGGATATATAATAGTCCTAGGAATTCCTACTAGGTGTGAGAAAACACTCTCCTCTCATAAACAAAATATAAATTAGTCACGAAGAAAGGCATTCTATCTATAGCCTCTAATTTATTATATATAATTTAAACTAAAATTTGTCCCAGGAAAGGGGGTGGAAAGCTTAAATAAATAATCTCATATTCAGAGAACTAATTAATAATAAATTTGTGTAAAAAAAAAAAATTAGGACGATTTTATTAGATGTTAGTATTAATAGAGCAGTTTCCTCTCCTTATTTTTAATACTAAATTATGAAGGACGGCCCTTCCGTACCCCCCCCCCCCCCCCCATCACATCGTGTGTGGTCAGGAGGCTTAAATATTAAATGATATTTATTATGTTCCAATATTTAATATTTAAAATTTCTATTTTTAGTACATTATAAAAATATCTGAGATCACGGATAAAATTTGGCCCGACAACCGTCGTTATCGCTTTTATTTTTGTATTCATATATAAAACCTATTACGGGGAGAATTTTTTCTCTGTATTTTTCGTCTTTTAGACTCTGTCCATATTCATTTAAATTATTGGTAGCCAAAATTTTTTGTTACTAAAAGCATATAAATATTTTAAATTAGGAAGAAACAAAATGAGCATGGAACATTTTAAGTATTCTAGAAATAGAAGAGGATAGATGGGCAAGAAAGTACCTAAGAAATATTATAAATTCAAACCGAAACAACTTCAGGTTTAAATTTTAAATCTTATCTTACTTAGAGTAGAGGCCTAAAGAGGAAAGAATCAAGGGAATGGAAGAGGGTATTAAAAAAGGAATCGAACAAGAGATTCAAATGCACTGGGCAACAATTAAAAAATCCCCCTCAATGAGGATATAAAGTTGGATACATGGCCGAAAAAAATATTTATAAAAAATCGAGGTGAAAGAATGGGAAATAAAATATTTTAGCACGAGTAAGATGTGGAAGCATTTATAACATAGCAAGAGGAAGGAAGAGATAAGGAAGAAGTTAGGAAACCTCCCGAAGTACAATAGTTAACATTGGAAGAAAGGAAGCGAAGCCAAAAAAGAAAAGAAAAAATACCTTTACATCTTGTTAGTTTATTATCCATGTTTTTTATTTATGTTAAGCTAAGAAATTGTATTTAAGTATTTACAAAACAGAAGGTCAAAGGCAATAATTTGGATTCCATAAATAATAAATATTTTAAATCAAATTACCTCAATTTTTCGTAGTTACGGTAATAGACATCATTAATTGGTTAATTAATAACTCTGATTTATAAAAGACGATAGCCTTCCCTTCGAGATGTCTCTTCTCATCCAGATGACAATCGTAAATATGCCACTGATCATAATTTTATTTTTTTGACGAGGCTGTTGCCCTAGATCGGGTTCCGTGGAGATGCATTTAAATATTTTTTCAACACGTTAGTTAAATTTATAACACCAGCGCTTTTATATATTTAAAGATTTATAACAAGACAATGACCTTGGCGTTTTCTTTTGAAATTCATGAGAATAGACGAATGGTTTAAGAGCAACTGTTGATTAGGGTTCGGTAGGTTGCGAGTTCTCACTCTGAATTTTATTAAATGATTACGACTTTAAATTAGAGAAATTAATTTCTGAAGTTTGGCCTTAGTTTCTATATTATTAAATGTACTCTAATCAAATAATGAAGATTCGTCATATATTTAAGGACACGAAGTTTAAACACCCTTCTCTAAAGCGCTCGATTTCAGAAGACCAGTCTAATTTAACTAGTCTGGCGGACGAACAATTTTATTAATGTGTTAAACATTGGTGAATTTAATGGACTATTTCAAATACTTGAGAATTTCATCGCTAATTAATTTGTAAAAATTTGGCAATTTCGAAGCATTTAGCGAATTTGTACAAATTAAGAAAAGCAGCTCGTAGCAAGGTGCCTGTCACCAGTGCGCAAAAACGGAACGGAACGGAATTTAATATAGTCCGTCCAACTTGAAACAGAGGTCTTGCTTCATTTAAGTAGTTAGAGATGATGAAAAATCAAGTAAATTCATGGGGTGCTGATAGAAGGCTACGGCCAGAGATCGGCTGAGTTTGAGGTGTGTGTATCAGTTATCTCGAAATTTTTTCTTACCTTTCTTTTGGGGTCTAAGAGCATTTGGGCGGGCTCGTTGCAACCTTGACAATCCCCCGGCAGATTTGCTTTGCCCAGCTAGTATAAGTATTATAAACTAAAGGG
Organism: Anisolabis maritima; assembly: GCA_010014785.2. NCBI lineage: Eukaryota > Metazoa > Arthropoda > Insecta > Dermaptera > Anisolabididae > Anisolabis > Anisolabis maritima. The sequence goes on from JAAAKE020057776.1 coordinate 11,672, forward strand.
AGGAAAAGTTGAAATATTTATTAAAAAAAGTTTGAAAATATAGATTGTATTTTTATTTAAATTTGTAATTAATTAATATATAAATTTCAATAAAAATAAATTATTTTTAACGAAAATGGCTGTTGAAAATCAAAACTCCGTTTTGATCACACATCTTTGTGTGTAACTTTATGTAATAAATCAAAATGCCTGAAAGGTTTTTCAATAGATTTTTGTTCGTTTTTTTACATCACAAGAGATATATTAATAGAATTCACAATATAAAAAATATAAAGATTCTATTCCTATCAAGATTATTATTTGCACAAAAACTAACTCAGTGCTTCCCAAATTATTTTCAAATTTTAGTGAGAATGCACTTCGTAAGCTGCAAATTAAGGCACTTCTAAAAGAGGCTAATGCACAATATTATTTACGAAATAGCAAATGCAGTTCTGACCATGAATTGTGATATTTTAAAATATTTAAGAGAAAACGTTTAGGAATTTTAAACAAACAAGTTATATTATTTTTAAAATAGGAGGCTTTTTTAAGGCTAAAATAATTGAGTTCGAATGGCCGCAGAATAAAGATTTTGTTTAAATACAATAAAAAAGATAATTTTTAATTTTATTCTAAAAAAAATCAAAGAAATATCATTAAAATGAGACTATAGAAATTTTAATCATATGAAGTATGTATTCTATTTAGATGAAGAAAAGAGAGATGTTTATTTTGAGAATCATGGCTATCCTTATGATTATTTACGTTAATGTGGTATTATATCATCTTCTAAAAAATATATTGATTTTGTAATTTTTTTGAAATGGCGCCAAATCAAACATCTATCAAATAATCTTATTTATTAATGATATATTGGAGCTCTTCCTCTACTCAAGGGCAGGTATAAGGCGTTACTTGAAGTTATTATTTTTTAAACATAAACTTTAAATATTTATTTCCATTTCAATTTGAATCATTTTTCACTTTCGAACTCATAATTCAAATTGATTCGATTACATTAGAAAATGAATGATGAAGTAGGACCTTAGCCTGAGTGAATTTTTCCCCCTTTCTTTATAATTTGTTGAGGCGTTGTCGCAGGGTCTTGGTACGAAATTCTTTCCCCGGGCAGATCTCATATCTCGAGATAAGAGAATAAGTTAATTTTTCTCGTTATTAAAATTTAAATAACTTTGTTTCAAGTGGCACTAGAGGGAAATTATTTAAACTTGAACTTTCATGAGGTTCTGAATTTTACTCCCTAGTGGTTAAAGAATTGAGACAAATATTGTACTAAGGTCTTTTTCACCTAAAATGCTATGGATGAAGTCTGCTCGTTTGACACCTAAGCTACTATGCTTACTACTTCTCTAACTTTTTTTCAAAAGATGATATTTAAACATTAACATATTATTTATATCTCTACACAAATATAAAATTTTCCACCTTGCATTTTATATTCTATTATGTGAGTCATTCAGAGGTCAAAGATCGTTACGTCCCTGTTCATTTTATTGAATAAACTAAAAAAAGTGAGAAAGTAGTTCAAATATATATATATCCTTCCTAATTTATAAAATTTTTGCCTCGTCTATGAGATTCAGAGAATAAAAGATAAAATATTCTCTCAAAAGTTAAGCAACCAACAAATATTTTGTCAATTTAAAGGAAAATGGACTTAATCACTTTGGCTTCTGAACGGATCATATATAAATCTATAATATTAATCATCTTAAAAATTAATGCGTTTAATATATTATTAATATATATTTACAAATAATGCAGGCACTTTTGTTTGTGTGGGTATGTATATTTAATAAAAATAAATAAATTTCAGGAAGATGTCTAATTAGACAAAGAGAAGAAATATTGGAGGAGGGGGGGAGGGGTGGTTATCGTTGTACGCTATACACATTGCCAGGTCGGGGGCGTTTACCACCCCCGCCGCCGCCTCCATCGCCTCTGCCGCCCCCCGAATCCAACGAGATGTCCTTCCGGACTGAAAACAAGAAATAGAATTATTAGTATTATTTTTTTTAATAACGTTAAATATTGTATTTTAATAATTACTATTTAACTCGTGTTTTGTGAGAAGATCATTTGGGATGCGCCACACTCAGTCCCTCGCGAAACATCATAATCCTCACTCGATTAAATAATAATAATCTTTGATTCTTTGGCTAATAGATGGTATAATTTTATTTTTAATGTAATATAATTTTTGAGTTGCATTGCAAAAATTTATCATCTAATGAGAGGATGGGAGAAACCCATCAGCAGAATATAAGGACCACCTTACATCGTTTATTTGCAAAATTTGAGTGCAAGATGTGATTTAATGGAGGACCTTCGTCTAATAAATATAAAAGCATAGGCTTCGAGAGAATATGTGAATGGTCGTCTTCGCCTCTCCAAACCTATGCTTTTATATTTATTAGACGAAGGTCTTCCATTAAATCACGTCTTGCACTGAAATTTTGCAAATAAACGATGAGAGGTGGTCCTTATATTCCGCTGTTTGATTTCTCCCATCCTGTAACGTTTTCATTTATTCCCTAATTTCGATATCATCTGATTTTTTTATATTTTTATTAACGTATTTTCGCCAAAATGCCTTTTATGAATAATTTCTTATTTCAAGAGATGTTTTATATATTTTATTCAGTATAAAATTAGGGTGGTAGAGAGAGAGGGGTCAAGAACCCAGTAACTGTGCAGGCTACTTACTGATAAATAAACATTTAAAATTAAATAAATATTTTCTTTTGAAGAGAAATTGCGTCTCTGAATCTTATCTTAAACTAAAAGAAACCAGATGTAACCCAACATTAGAGGTGCTCTCCCCCTCCCCCTCCCCCAGACTATTTTTAGGCTTATTTGAATGAAATAATTCATTTTTATAATGGGAGTAGGATGGAATCAAATTTTCTCTTCTACCATGAAGGTTGAATGAACTTTTTATGCACGTTAGAAAGAAATACTTAATTTTAATTAAACTCTTTGTAAAGTTTCGTTTTTCTAATGAACAAATCGTGATTAAAGTCAACCCTTATTACATCTCAACTGATATTATAAACATTTCATAGAGGAAATTATTTACTTAGATGATTTTATGTGCCGAAAAAAGCAAACACCCGCTATTTAAATATTTGCCTCGTCCTTTGACCTTTTCGCTGACGTCAAATAAACAAAGATTGAATTTTAATTCAGCCAGGTATCAGAACAATTGCCCAAAATAATTACATTAAATAGAGGGAATATTGTTTATTATTTCAGTGAAAAATTGATGATTAAAAAGAATAAAATAAAAAAAATTGTTAATGTTAGCCGGGCTTTTGTAAGAAAAGACAGACATCGGTTAATACGTAAATACTTCGTTATTTTTTTACGGTCTTTGATGCTGTTACGATAATATATATATATGGATGGATTCAGCATTCTCTAGAAAATATATGGTCCAAAATGCTTTTGTGAATATCATCTGCAGACATTGGATGTTTAGGTACTAAAAAAATGAAATAAAAGCATAAAAATTGTTAAAAATAATCACTTAAAATAGGAAAAAAAGCGTTTAAAAAAAATGAATTTGAAAAAGTTTTTTTTTTTCATTTACAATTCATCGAGGATTTTAGGATTAGACATTTTATACAAGAATAAAAAAAAATTCTAATATATAGCTGAAGTATTAAAGTGATCCTTTTTCGAGTTGTAAAAGAAAAAAATTTTTAACTATGATACTTTGATACTTTAAAAATTTTAAATATACTAAATTAAATTGAAATTTTCTATTTTTCTTTATCTTAAAGTAAGCCTAAAGGTCCTAAATAGACAAAAATAGGGACATAAAGCTACTTCATCATCAGTCCAATTTGCTCGTTATATTTATGCTCAAAGGGGGTCAGCTTTTCTATATTTTTTAAGGGTGACTTCTCGACTCTTAACAAAATGTTTACCATTCAGAAATATTTACATTAATATTTTTCTAATATATTGGAAAATTTTAACATAGTTTTGTTAGTGTTTTTGAATTTCAACAAATTTAAAATTATTATATACAAGTTTTTTGTTATTAAAAAAATTTTTTTATTTAGATTTTAAGGATTCTATTTGATATAAAAAATATTAGAATTCAAAAAAAAAAAAAAAAAGCCGGCTGGTCTATAGGATACTCAAGTGGTTCTCGTGGCGAAAGTCCATAAATAAATGTTGTGAAACGCCGCTCTTGTGGCTAAAGATTAAAATGACCTTAAAAAACCTAAATAATTTCGCGGTAATTTATCTTAAACAGATAAAATGGGTCAAAGTTAAATTGTAGAAAAACGGAAAAATGCAACTATACTTGCGGTTTGATGATATGGACCAAAAGTTGATGTAATTAAGATAATATGATAAATAAAAGATCTATATTTTGAGGTTTATTGTTCGGGACTAAGAAAACTTGTCCACAAACTAAGTCTGGATGCAGGAACGGGTCGTTAAAATCGTGAAATTCCAACAATAGCTAAAAATTACTTCTAATTTTCAAAATCTTTTCCCGGAATAGGAGCTACAGGGGCTGGTTTTCACAGCTGCTATTTTGGGGGGGGGGGGAAATTAAAATATTTTAAAAATTGAAACTTTTACAAAACAGGCATGAATATGTGGAATTACAATAATAGGAAAAATATAAAAATCAATTTGAAAAATGTGACAACCAGCCTCGGTCTTCCATTTTCCAAACTTCCCCCTTTATCTGCCCATACACCTAAATAGACATACAGTAAAAATTGTCAAAAAAGAGTCATAATTCGTACTTATTATTAAAAAAAACCCCAAAGTTAAATATAATATTTCAATATCCCCTCCTTGGGACAGTTGACAATAAAAGCGTCGAGACGTTCTTAGAAATTTAAAAAAATAATTAAAACCGATTACGATGAACACCTCAACATTTTTTATCTGAGATTCAAAATTATGATATTTGTCAAATTTTTTAATTTAAATAAAAGAGGGTGTTCTTTTCTTGAGAGAAGAAAGAAATTTGGTTACCTGGCTTCACTCATCATCTCAGATGATGTTTATAATCCTCCAGAAACAGATATAGGGAACAGAGGGGGGAGGCACCAACTTTGTTTATTTATTTGCCCTTCTGCTAAATTTAAATCATGTTTGAGGCCGGACGCGGACGCGGGTGTGTCTATGCCTCTCTCTCACTCTTCCTCAAAATATACAAGATAGTCCAATATTAAAGTGTTATTTATTTATTTATTTGTCACTCACCTAAGAGCTGCTCAAGGTAGACGCAAGAATCAGCATCTGAATGGCCCGAAGAGTCTGGAACCATCAGGCTCAACTGCGCCGAGAGGTCTTCTGGAAAAGAAAAGGGAAAAACACAATCACAATCTTTTTAAGGTGATGCAAGCGAATTTAGATTTAGAATTTAGAATTACGAAATCATAAACAGGATGTTTTTTTTTTTTCATCTCTCAAAACTTGAAATAGAAGAGGTAAATTAATGATTAAAAAAAGTTAAAAACGTCAGTGAGAAAGAGAGGGTATATTAATAAATATAATCATGTTATATATATATGCACTTTCAATTACTATTTAAGGATTTCTAAGAAAAAACTTTTTATTGAAGATTAGCCAAAAAAATTTTGTAGCGCAAAATTGAATCATTTTTCTAAAAGACAAATTTATTTTGACAATTAATTTAATTTAATTTCTTTGAACAGAAGAGCGAGGTTTGCGTTTGTTTTATTAACGAAGCACAAAAAATAAATAAATAAACTGATTTAGCCACTACAACTCCTACCTCTTCTTTTGTTGCTATGGACAGGAAAAAAAAGTTATTTTGTCTCTTTTTCGATGCCATATTTAAATGAATCTGAAAAACAGATGTAATTATATTCTACACCGATCAGTACCAAAAGGTGATCCAATTGAATTGAAATATTTTTATCTGATCCTTAAATTTCCGTTTAATTTTTAATTTGCTCTAGACATCTCCATAGACCTATAGATATCTTGCTAAAAACAGCTGTTTAGATAAACATCAACGTTAAGTCAAAATTGATAAGATTACAATACCTTCTTTATAAAAGATCTTTGGAAAAATATTTTCATTTGAAAAAAGATAAAGACAGTTTTATGAGGAATGAGACTTCTTTTGGCACAAAATATTTATTACACTTCTATATATATATATATGCTCCTGGACTAGACATCACCTGTACAAAGATCTTTATCAATTTCTTTACCTCTCATTCGTTTTAAACAATGGGTATATCGCAAGGAAAAAAGTAAAGAGGAAAAATTTCACTCTGGCTCATGGGTGCGTCAATAGCTACAAAGAGGGAAGGTTAATCAATTGGTAACCAATATGATTTAAATAAATATTCATCGGACTGCCTGGAATCCGAACCCACACCCTTGGGTTTAAGGTTATCAATATTGATATTGTCACTATATCTAATCTGGGGGCAAAGGAATTTAAAATATTTAAATATTTTGTTACCATGGCAACGAGTTTCCCTTTCTTTTCTATAGGGATACTTGATCCACCAACAAAATATATACTCACAAAAAATTATTTTATTAAAAATAATATATAGCTTCGAGATATATATTTATTTATATCTGATTCATATGAATCAAATGGATCTCGAAAACGTTCTAACAATTAAAAACATTTTGAGATTTTTTATGTGCGGCCCGCCTGACTTAGTATCAGCGTTCATGAGCCTCTATAAATAAAAGTTTGCCCACTTCTGTTATATAATATTTCTAATGTTTAGTACTCAATGGTTATTTCCAAAACAAAACGTTAAAACCTTAACAAAGTTACATATTATGTAATATATAAGAGAAACAAAAGGAAAATATCAAACAAAACTGCTAATTAGCCTGTCTGAAATTTGTTTTGAAAAAAAAAATTAACGATTGAAATTTCGACTTCAACTTTACTGCGTCGTTAAGTCAGTGACTAGAGAAAATCAAGCAATGCTAATCCTATATTTAAATCATCTATCAGCACAGTTCCCAATTTTATAGCTCAAAATTGAAAATAGGTAATAAAACGAAACTACTATTTCTCTATTTCATTCTAAAATTATTAATTACAAATCTGATGTAGCCATTATATGATGATCTCTTTGGAATTTCATGAAATATGAAGAATTTTCTTGTCTTCGTACATCAGTCGTTGGCTCTTATTGGCCCCGAATGAAATTAATCGGTTTACATTATAAGAAATTAATAACAAATAGACAACCGGCTCAAAAGGCACGCATATTTGGTATATTTCTCTCAAAAACAGGAGATGATAAAGATTTTAAAATAAAGTAAAAAAAATTGTTATATATACATTGTTTTTTTTTTTTTTTTTGAATGAAAATTATATATATAGAGTATAATAAATTAAAGCCTTTAAAGACGTTAATTGTGACGATTTTCTTCGTCGGTCCTTCATGTCATTTAATATATAATATAGTCTGCCTCTATAATAAATCTTAAAATCTAAAATTTTGAAGTCTCCCGACACAATTCTTTGGAGTTTTTCGAGATTCTAAAAAAGATGGAGGCCTCCTCTCTTTGTCTTTATATCTCTCTGGAGTTCTAAGAGCGGACGAAGTATAGAATTTATCCCTTTAAAGTTTAATAATTTATCCTTCTTTCTATTAATTGTTTTTGAATATATCAAACAGCTCTATTATTTAACACTTTTTCGGTATATGAGACCATTTAATTTCAGAGCATATTAGTTTAATATAATTTAAATAATCGCTCAGAACGGGAACTCTTAGATCATGAAGAAAGATCTCTGTTCCATGGGATATAATCATAAATAATTCTTAAACGAGAATGGATAGATTAAAAGCGAGAAACATCATTATGACGTCAGAGTGAGTTCTTTAATTTTGTTAATTTTTTATAATTATAATAATTTTTATAATTTTGTTAATTTTTTTAAAAGTTTATATAATAAAAAATATTTTTAAGATATTATTTTAAGCTAATTAATAAAATTATTGATCTTCATTAGAAAATTCCGCCAAAACCGTGACGTCATAAAATTCACTATTTCTGCTAAGGCTGCTTCTAGTTCAATCATTCCAAAACCAAAAATACTTAAAAATTCTTTCCCAAGTTTGGTGACAATAATTAGGTTGTTGTTGGTGAAATGATTTTGAAATGGCGCCTAAAGAGACAAGACAGCCAATTTAGGCGATCACCCCCTGCAAAATTCGTGCCAGGAATGACGCGCCAAAGGCTTAGGAAACCGCGAGTAAAGAAGACGTGACCAGTGCAGGAAACATCAGGATGCGTGTCACGTCGAGTAGAGTATGTCCTTGAGTGATTGCCACCAAGTGAGCATTCTTAACTAGCTCCGAGGAGAAAAACTTCCCCCCTGCCGAGAATACTATGAATACGAACAAGGAAAACATATCGATAATTTAATGAATAAATTGTTCTCAATATAGAGGGTATGTAAATAAGAATAATGCTAAGTTTACATTTTGTTCTTGGAAAACCACCCGAGTCAGATAGAATTGATTACAAAAAGAAAAAGAGAATCATTCCAAGAAATTATATTATTGTGTGGATTTGAGAGGATTTTTTAGAAAGGAAAAATAATTATCCTTCTGAAAATAAATAATGGAGTCATATATTTCTTATGATAAATAAATAACAGGACATACAATAAATTCAATAAAAAATTATCTTTCTATAAACATTTTCGCTATGATCATAAAATTATTTCCCGTAAAAGTTGCAATTCAAAATTTATGTCGCTTTTCATATAAAATGCCATTGTTTTCTATGAAAAGAAAAGTGTGAGTAAGGTTGTAAAATAAAATATTTGTTTTGTATTGTAATGGCTGGAGACAAGCAAGGCCAAGCAGTGCTGAATCACGGATGGGTGACCCCGAGAAAGAAGACTGTTGAACGCTCTCGGGAAGCAATCGATATTTAATATTTAAAAACTATATATAGAAAATATTTGAAAACTCTAAATCAGCGTTTCTCAACCAGGGTTCCGCAAGAAATAGTATTAAACACAAACTACTATGTATATTTTTTTTTTTAACAAATGGATTCTAATTCATGTATGTTATATAGTATGTCTGGTAATCCCGCCTGTGTTCTTTTATTCGTTAGTCAGTGGGTGTACTTAACATTTTAAAGGGGAAAAGGTTGAGAAATGCTGCTCTAAATGACCAATCTAGTCAAAAAATGTTTAATTCTAAAAAAAAAAAAAAATGGCCATAAAATAGTTAAGGAATCCAAATAAGAGTTACTTCGGCCCAGGATAATTAACACGAGTTTGTCGATATTTCGAGGAATCAAAGGCCGTTGCAATATACTAGCCCTAGAAAAGTCTTTTATTACAAATCCACCTCACTAATCGTATGGCAAGTTGGCTTCTCTCATACAATGACCTATTTTTTATTTCATTTCTCCTCTTAAAAAAGGCTGGTTATCTGATCCCCATTTTCTAAATCTTTTATTTCGATCCATTTTTCTTTGACTTGGATAATTTATACAATTTAATAAAAACAAATTAAAAAATGTTTAAGTTCCAAAGTATTCAATGGAAATTTATTTTTTTTTTTTTTGTAAAAAACGAAATTATAATTTAGAAGTTCTTATAAAATATCAGTGAAATTTAAAAAAATTTCATACCAAAAATACTGGAATATTTTTAGATAGCTTAAAAACATTTGCACCCTCCTCCCTCCTATATAGTCCCAAAAATCATTCAATTCTTGGCATTTAGGTTTATTTTGTGTGGAAAATTTCAACCCAATCAAATAATTATAGTTGACGAAAGAAATTACCAGAGACAAACACGCACACACACATAGGCATCATTCCAAAAAGTACTCAAATGGACTCAGAAGATTTCAAAACACATTTTGATAAACATTTATAGAATTTCGATTTTTTTTTTTTGCGATAACATTAACTTTACCTATCTAACCTTGGGTGGGTTGGCAAAGTTAAAATAGCCAGATTCAGGTTAGTATTCAGAAAAGCTCCTAAGAAAAAACTTTACTTAGAGGTAATTTTATGCTTTTTATAGAATTTTTTCCTTGAATGATTTAATTCAGAGTCCTAATGAATATATTTGAATTAGCTACTTAAGAAAAATTATGATATAAGGAATTTTAAGTATTAAAAAAGCCTAGTAAAATTTCCCTACGGTTATTTTTTTTTAAAGAAATGTTTCTGATGAAGAGCCTCAGATTCTTAAAGTTAAAGGTGCAAGAGAGCGATTTAAGAAAAATATGAAATTGAAAGAAAAGGGGAAAGTAGCCAAAAGGGAGAAGAAAGCATCGATTATAATAAGAATATAAATAACATTGTTTTTGTTCTCTTATACAATTATTCGTGTGAAAATAATTTAACATTTAATTTTAAAAAATAGAAAGAAAGAAAAATATAATTAGTCTTTTGCTTCGTTTAAGAGAAATTAAACCGGTTCGAGTCTTTGACCTAGGTCGGTCGCCATACGCCACATTTCTCAAAGTTCAGTTACCGTTTTAGAAAATATTTCACTCATCACACACCAAATGGATCTTTCTTTATAGCTCTACTAAGTCAGGATGTTTCCGGGTATATGGGGGAAATTTCCTTTATCGCCCCCCCCCCCCCCCTTGTTCTTGTTCATGCTACAAATACTAAAAAAAAAATACGATGATAAATTCTATTCAAAAGACAAAATGCATAAAAGGGTTTTTTTTTATAAGAATTCATTGTAAGGCCTTTCTATTCTGTATTAGTCAATTCAATTCTTTGATGAAATAAATATAAATTCCTTTGGAAAAATTAAAATTTTTTTATTTATTTAAAATTTCTCATCATCTATTATTAATATTTATGTATAAACTTTTTTTGAAAATCAAATTTTTTCAAAAAAAAAAAAAATAATCTTGATAAATATTTTATGTAATGATAGAAGACTGGTGATAAGAGATATATAATGCAGTTTTGATGTTGTTGCTGATCATGGTTGTTATTATTGACGGTTATCTGGCAATTTAGTGTTACATTTTTTTTTAATATGAATTTATTTAATAAGAATAAAAGGATACATTCGATCAACAATCGGGCAGATTGACGGGATAACGGTTGTAATTCTCTCGCTTTTGCGACTTAGTTCAATAGGATAGAATTTAGTTCTCAGTTTTTTCTTTTATTTCTCAAATTTTAAATGTAATGTGACCTGATTTATTAGACAAGTTTTTAATCATTTCGTTAGATTACTTCAAATTTTTTAAATTATTTTATTTAATATTTTATTGTTAAATTTTGAGTTTGACTCCATAATACAGTTCAGAGATTTTATTCCACCATGGCATCATATTTAGGTATATGCCAGCGGCACAGACCAAATAATGTGAATGCCAATTGCTTTCAGCTAGTCAGTTTTTCTCTACCCAATTCCATCACCGATTGTAAAGGGCGAGGAGTCATGGGATGGGAGTAGTGCAGAACGATTCTATACATAAAACTAATTTTTGTACTTTTTAATTTTAACTTTAAAAAATTCAATTATTCTTAATTTACGATGTTGTCCTATTATATTTTTATACCAATTGGATCTACCCCGTCGGGGGAAAGGTGACCACGTGATGCTCAAGTTAAGGCTGGTATTTCTTCCACTCTACTACTCCCTTGCTTACACTTGTCTTGCCCTTCTCTGCCCCCAATTGTTTAAAATTATATCCTGGTCAAGTTCAAGTTTATATACCTGTATAAGAGAAACGGTTCAAATTATTATATTATGACTCCACGTTGTTTAGCTTATATGTTGTGTATTCATTTATGTTAAGTAAGAATTGTTTCTAAAAAACCCGTCTGTTCTTCCTCTCTCTCTCTCTTCCCTTGATTTATAAACAAACTATGGATCTGCATTATGCTCTTACATTATGCGTAGCTCGTTGTCTCGAGACAAATAAAGAAAGTGCATAATTAGATAACAATAACATCGATGATATATGGCTCTCGTTGATGAAATATAAAATATTTATTGGAAAAGCTCAGGTCGTTTAACTAGAGTTAAAATAATTTAGTTATCAAGCACAAAAGTGTTTGTCTAGAGTGCATATGTAATCCATTTGAAATTCATTTTATAGTCAAAAATTTCTAATTATTTTGCTTAGATTGAAACGATTAAAAAATTTTCTCTGCTTTTTTGTAATTTTTATGATTGAAAAAAATCAGTGCTTATATATCTATAGTTATAATATTCTTAAATAGTAAATGGGTTTGTTGAAAACAGAATCAACATGTAAATTTGATTCAATTTTAATAAATGGATTTTAACTAAAATTTATTTATTCTTTTCATCCATATGTATTATTATTAGGAAGAAACATGTTGTAGAGTATATCTTGGTGATTATCCTGGGGTGGTTTATTGCTATCTCTATATATATGCTTTCAACTCAGGATTGAAAACTAAGCTTAGAGGCTTAGAAATTTTGATTTTGTTTTCTAAAGCTAAATAAGAGAAAGTAAAAATTTATTATCCGAATTAAAAAAAAATTTCAAATCACCCATAAAAGTAAATTTGAAGAATTTAATGTAGTATGAGCATGTTATGTTATAAAAGCAAGTCACGGTGCCCTGAGGAGGAATTTATCAAGGTGAGTGAGCCTTCAATAAAAGAACCACTTTACATCATTGTTTTTCAGTTTTTTTTTTTTTTATTTTTTTTTTATAGTTTTATTGCCATCTCCTATATATATATATATATGAAAAAATCTAAAATGATCATCTTTTGTTGCAGATCCATCTATAAGAAAAGGCACTTTATTAATGTCAATTTATTTGCTTCTGATGAAACGCTGGCATGTTAAAGGAAAATTGTTTTCAATGTACGGATGACCTCAATAACCACCAAACCAAAAGTTGATTAAATTGAAATACTCATATTTGCATCTTAAATATATTTTGGAGCAAACAATATGCCACGTTTTATTTCATATATTTTTTTGAAAAAAAATTACATTTTAGTTGAGAGGATTAAAAAACAAATTGAAGAAAAATGAGAAATCATTTTTTTTGTATAAATTCCAACTTTTTTACATTTTTATTTTTAAACTACTTAAACTTAAATATTTCCTCATAAATGTAAAATTTCGACAGAAATAACTCTACCAGGAACATTACTTAAGTTGAGATCATTAAAAAAATTTTCTGATTATTTCGGATTAACTTTTCAAATGAATTTACTATATTAAAAGTGATGTAAATATATTTTAAATAATTAGGAAAAAAATCAGGTGGAATTAAAAATAAATAGCGAGGTATTTATATAAACAGAAACTATTTCCATGTTCCTCATAAATTTATTATAAACTAAAATTAATCGTATTAGAGAGTTGAGAAATTTGTGAGTTTTTTCATTTAAAATGTATTTTAATAGCTCGAGAGAAGGAAGGGAGAGAAAGCAAGGAATTGGGCATTAGGATTCAGGATCAGATTAGGATTGGTGCACTATGCACCAGAAAATGATTTTTTTTTTAGATTTTAGGGTTTTATGCTTCTTAGGTTTTTTACTAAAAAAATGAAATTTGTACTATGAATTTTGCATTTTAACAACTATTACATATCTTGGATTGTAGAAAATAAATATTTCGGGTTTGGTTACTGAACATTAGGCAACACGAATGACCAATACACTAATGGATTTTTTGATTAATTGTGAGTATGAGTGAGTAATTGTAATTTAGATATAACTACTCTGCATATCAAAGAGATTTGGAGCAATTAATTAATTGTATTGATGTTTAGGTTGGGTTGCTCACCTTCCAAAAAGCAAACACGAACTAGAGAACTTACTAAATATTCATTTAGTTTCATTTCATTTTATTGTAGTCTTTTGGTTCATTTAATCTCTTATTTATTTCCACCCAAGTTCTTGCATCCTCTTGAAGGATACTTATTTCCATGTCCAGGCGTCAAAATATGTTTTTTTTTATGTTCCCAAAATGGTTGTAACGGGACGGGCCTTTGCCAGGTCCCGTCAATATGGGTTGCCCAGATTGAAACAACAATGATAGAAGTTAGTTATATATATTTACAATATAAA